>VZTE01000883.1:11409-25878 GCA_013397775.1 Eulacestoma nigropectus | reverse complement strand
GGATGGATGGATGGATGGATGGATATCCGTGCAAACAAGGATGGCACTCTTGTGGCACTACACATCTGTGGTTTTCAGAGGTGGTTTTGAACTGTACAAAGGCTAGTTTCCCTTACACAGGGCCTAGGGAGGGCCCTGGAAGTCCAGGCTGGGACAGAAACAGGCTCAGCAACTGGGCTGAGTGGAGCTTGGGAGGGCAGATGGGTCCCACCATGGCTGCAGCCGTTCTGGCTGTCCCTGAGCAGCTGGAGCCTGGCTCCTCATCCCGCTCTGCTCCCAGCCTGTGCTGTGCAGCCTGCTTGCAGAGATTGATTGGTACAATGGAGAGCTTTGCAAGGTGTAATTTTAAAGGCTGTGTTTCTCACTGTGCAACCATCAAAATGCAAAGGGTCAGGAGAAGCCTATATTTTTTTGCAATTCAGCTTTTGAAGTGTGCTGAAATACGCTTCATTTGCTGCAATTGCCAACAGCTTGCTGTTTCATACCACTCTTAACAGGAGCTGGGGAACAGAGCGAGTCTGTTACACTTTCTATGGTGTATAATGTATGTATGATTCTGGGGTGTGATGAGTTTATGCCAAATTTATCTTTGATTTGTGTATAAGCAGCACAGAAAAAATGATGGGCTGCATTCTCTGTGAAACTTAGATAAAATAGAGCTACAGACCTCCTTCAGGGTACCGTCTGTGTGCTGTGGATCTAAGGTTGCCCAAGCATATAATGAAGGAGAAGAGGATCTGGAGATAAATGCCCGTTTCTTTATCCCCCACCCCCGCTTGGCGAGGATGCTGTTTATTCTTAGCCTGTGCTGCTTCGGTTCCTGCTACTGCCAGCAGAGCCCCATCACTTGGTGTGTCTGTAATAACAATGCTAAATAGCCAGATTCTCCCAGGGAGCACAGGGGGGTAGCTCGGCTCCTTTGGTAGATCTCCACCATTTAAGGCTGTAGGGGATGAGTTCCTGTACTCCCAATTTATTGAGCAAGTGCAGCAGCAGACTCTGGATCAGCTCAGAGGCAGCAGGAAATGACCAGCAGTGCTGTAGAATAAGTGAGTTAAAGACACCCTTGTTCTGTATCATCGAGCTGATTAGAAAATTGTTTGTAGTTATTTTTTCAATTTAGTTGGGTTGTCATTTTTTTTGTCAACAGGAAATTGAAAGAATATACATGTGTTTGTTCTTGTTTTTTCATAAAAAGAGTTTTGGAACAGAAAAATTACTTTTTCTTCTAATTAAAGGTAGGAATGAAACAAAAGATAAGATGTTGTCTTTGTTGGTTTACCTCACTTTTACCATACAAGTAAGTGAAATAAAGCTTCATATTGAGGTAGGGATGTCAGATCCCAGGATGATGGTATGGAGGCCTGGATCGTCAGAAGCTGGCAGTTTCTTGGAGCATCTGCATTGGTTGTCATAAGATTGTATATCAAGATGTAAACAGAGAGCCTCTCCTAATGTTTTATTATATCTCTTAGGTAACAAGATTTTTTTTCCCTGAGGTGAAAAATGTCTTTGTATTAATAATGTTCAGAGTCCACACACGGTGTGAATTCTTTTTTCGTATTTACTGCCTAAACTTGTGTAATGTAAATATTCTTCCTCCTCATCATCTCAGCTCTGATTTGCTTTCCTTGTGCTGCTCCCTGTTTAGGCAGTCGGGGTGTGCATGGCTTTGTTAGAAATGCAGTGGAGAGGTCTTGCTCCAGACCCAAACCACTGTGTTGAACCACCTTTAATGCTGTGGCTGACTTGGGAGTGCTGTATAAGTAGTATTTGTCTAACTTCTGTCAGTAGCTGGAGAGATAAAACTAGAAGTTTTGAAATGACAGCTGTTAATCATGATGGGAATCAGAAGTAACAACTCTTGATTTATACTGTTTTGTGTTTTTTTTCTTGCTCTGTAGTTCTCCTTTTATTTGTTTTCATACAGCCAGATTTGTTCTTGATCATTGATAAAATATGTTTTCTTTGCAATCTGATACTCAGTTCTGCATGAAATCTGCTGTTGCTCTTTTCTGGCTGGCGGAAGATTCATCAGGGCTGTGTTTGCTTGGGCAGGGCAGGGCAGGGCCTGGGGCTGTGTGTGTGCAGCCCTGCCATGCTGGATGTCACACTGGGGGCTGGGGATGGCCCAGCAGACCTGGACTGTACTGGGATAACTGGGATCTCACTGGCTTCTGCCAGGCTTTTTTCTCCCAGGCTGTTGCTCCCTGGCCTTTGGAGCAGCTTGCACTCATCAGCAGTTGCCTGGTTTGTCTGTGCTTCTGCCTGGATCCGTGTGTGCCTCACTGGGGAAAGGGTGTGCCTGCCAGGAGTGACAAAAATTCCCATCTTCAGAGCCTGGCTTGAGTCCTGTTCCGTGCTGGGAAAGGCCCAGAGAGCAAATGGAGGCAGGCCCTAAGGAGCAGGTGGAAATGTGGCTGTGCTGTGCTGGGCTGGTGCCCTGCTCAGGACAAACTCCTGTCATGGGTGGGATTGGGGAGCACCTGTGCCGGATTTTGAGGGTTGGGAATCGTTCCTAACAGCACATGTAGGAATCAGTTCACCACCCGAGCTGAGCTAGGGAATACTCTCATCCAGGTGGGAGCTGGAACTGCCTGGCCCTTGCAAAAGCTGTATAAATAAAGAATGACAGTCAGGAGTGAAAGCCTGGGATTCTCCTCCCCCCTGCAGGGTTCTGCCATCTCTCGGGGAGCACGTGTCCCCTTCCTTTAGGACTCTGGTAAAGGCTTAGCTTGCTGGCTGTGCTGTAACAGGGAGAGGTGTTAGTATTCATGACTTTTAAAGTATAATGTAGTGAAATAATCCTTTAATTCCATATGGCATAGAAGCTCAGGTGCCTCGAAACTATACTATAGATTTACTGCTGCCAAATGGTGTGGAGTTTTTAAATTAAAATATATTTTAAAATAAAAAAGCTCAGGAGAGCCACATTAGGGTGTTTTTGACATGATATATAAGCTCTGTGAAAAAGGCTTTTTCCAAATTCTCAGTGGGTTTATTTATTTTGCTTTTTGTTATGTGCTAACCAGGCACTGCTACTATGGAATTATCTAAAGTGGCTTAGGGATCCAGCACAGCCAACTGTGGTCCCGAGAGGATGATGCTCCCTGGAGTCTGGGGCTCAGCTGCCCTTCCATCCTCCCTTACACCTCTTAACATGATCAACTCTCTGTTCTTCCTTCTTTTCCTTTCTGAGAGAAAAGAGAGCAGAGAGCCATGCTATCATGGGTCATCCTTGGGAGTGTTTCGTGGCTCTGTCCCCCTTCTCTCATGTCACAGAAATGTCTGGCTAGCACAGTGACTGTGGCACTGTTCCTGTAGATGCGTCCTTCTCCTAAGCCCGAGAGTTTAGCTCTGCTTCACCCGTTAAGGCTGAATGGCAGAAGGAGCACAGCATAGAGCTGCTTTCCCTGGACACAGATGAATATTCAGTTTGCACTTTCACTGTCACAAAGTAGGGCTGAGTGTTTCCCTGCTGCAAAAATAGTTCTGTTAGATTCCAAGTCACCTGAAAATCTCTCCATGTGCTGAAAGAACAGTTCCTGTTAGCACTTGCGATGACAGCAGTTTAATGTTGATGTTTCTGCATCTATTTTGGTTTATTCATAATTTCTGGATGGTTTCTGTGTGACCTTCAGGCCTGAGCTAGTCTGTCTTTCTTCATCAGATGATCGCTCCTGGTGTTCCATACCTTGTGTCTCTCCTCTCCATGCTCTCTCAGTGCCCCTCTCGCTGTCTGGGTCCCTCATGCCAACTCCAGCTTTGCCTCTATTCCTCATCACTCTGCAGGGCAGCAGTGCTGTGACTGAAGTTTTGTGACTCAGTCCATGAGCAGCAAGTGCTCCAAACCACGTCATGGCTGAGGCCAAACCCCGCCCAGCCCCTCTCACACCCCCCTCCTCAGCAGGGCAGGAGAGGGAAGAAGCAGCTTGTGAGGTAAAGGCAAGGAAGTCACCCATTACTGTTATAGGCAAAATAGTCTCCACTTGGGGAAAAGAAATTCAGTTTAGTGTCCATTAAAATAGATTTGAGTAGTCTAAAAGACAACAAAAATTGCAATGCCACCCTCTGCCCCCGCAACTCGGCTCCATTCTTCCATCCCTGTGTCCCCGGCTGTGGTGCAGTCGAATCCACCATCACCCACTGGGAAACTGCCCATGATGGAAAAATCCTCCAACCAGTCCAGTTTTGGAGAGCAGGGAACACCTGTTCCTCTCACTCTTTGGGGCAGGTGTGGTGAAGAATCAGAAATAAAACCCTCTACTGAGCCCCAGCCCAGCTCTCAGCCAGCAACCACCCTTCCAGATCTCCTTTTTAGCCTTTTCCTTTAATAGAAACGTGGTTATGACTTTATCCAGTTCTGCTTGACTTCTGGTGTCCTCCAACAGATTCAAAGGCATTACCAACTAATAGGTTCTGTAGTACAATGAAAGATTGCAAAAAATGCAATAGTAAGAATGACCAAAAACTCCGAGGAACGTTTTGGAGCCATGGGTGTGCACTAGGGTTGAGTCCTGTGTTGTTCAGCCTGGGCAAGTCTTGAGGTGCCATTGCCACTTTTTCTTGCATGTGCCCCATCTCTCTCTAGGGGAGTCCCCAGGACTGTGCACTGAGCTGGAGGCACTCTGAGTTTTTAGAGTTTTGTGCTTTCAGTTTAGAAGAAAATGTCTGTATTTCCTCTTTGTGACATCCTTTAGATGGATCCCTTCATGGATAAATTCATTCCCACTGTACAGTGAAAGCATGGAATCAAGCATACTTTTTGCAAACCCTTTTTCACTCCTTGCCTGGTGCAAATTAGAAGATTAATGCTGTGTTAATGTGGGAAGTTCCTTAGTGAGACCTTTGTAGAATCATGGAATATCCTGAGATGGAAGGGATCCCCAGGGATCATCCAGCCCAGCTCCTGGCCCTGCACTGACACCCCAACAACCCCACCCTGGGCATCCCTGGCAGCGCTGCCCAAACGCTCCTGGAGCTCTGGCAGCCTTGGGGCCGTGCCCATTCCCTGGGGAGCCTGGGCAGTGCCCAGCACCCTCTGGGGGAAGAGCCTTTCCCTGATCTCCAACCTGACCCTGCCCTGGCACAGCTCCAGCTCTTCCCTGGGGTCCCATGGCCTTGGGTGCCTTGAGCATCATGTGATTTTCATGCTGATGTTGCTGTTTGCATGGAGTACTCTGCCAGCAATGACAGAGGAACAAGAGTTGCCAACATTGCACTTCACATTTTTTCCAAGGAAAGTTGCATTTCCATGGGGAAACTGATTTTAGGGTTCCTGTGAGCCCCAGAGTGATGCACCAGATGCACACAGTGTAACTAAAGTTCCCGTCTTCTATCTGTGGACCTTTTAAGCAGCACTGTGTTATTTCAGCATTGTTTTAAGCAGTTGAGTCTGTGCAAATAGCTTGAAATGACCCATTGCCTGTCCACATTAAGTGTTCTCATGTGCGTTTGAGTGTAACTTTAGGTTCTTAAGAGAAGACAACGGGCACATTTCCATGCTTTACTTTTTTAATTTAACACAGAATGATGGGTTCTGGAATAAAATGTAAACCCTCAACAGTCTGGCACGTGGAGAAACTCAACTTGGAAAAAAAGAAAAATATGGAAAGCTTATAAATCTTAACTTGGACTTATTTCTGAGTTTGCTGTCTAGTCCATGCAGTTCACTTCTTTTCTACAGTTTCAGGCTCAGATATTTTGGTCATATTCTCTTACTCCTTGTAAATTGTGTCTAGAAAATTGACACCTGCTGGGTTTGTCTTATCTTCTCTGTAAATAGCTGGAATTCGTGATGTAGAAGAAGTATAAAACTGGGCTGTTATGATTAGTTAGCAAATAACTAATGTGTGAAGATCGTGTACAAATTGAGGCTCTAGAAATAAAATCTGAGACTGGGAAAAAAATTCCTCATGCCCCACTTGCAATGAGAGTTTTTCCATCATTGGGCGGATGTTGACAAAAGACCAGGTCAGGGAAACTTGATCCATTTTCCTTTGGGTGGTTAAATTTTAAACTTGGGACCATAAAATTACAGGACACGGAGGTCCTAGATAAGATCAGTGAGTTATATATGAAGTGTAAGGCTTCTTGAATTCGTTATCCTCCCCTCTGCCTCCAAAAACTGCTCCCAAGATCTCTTAGATCTGACCGATAAACTGTTCCATTGGAAATAAAAATCATTTTACTGGAAATATTCTGGCTGAGCTGTGGAATATTTAGTTTATTTATTGAATTTTAAGTGTCTGACACATAGCTCTGGTCCTTCTGCTACATTTTCTTTGAGCTGAGAGTACGCCTGTGCCATTTTTTGGAGTTGTACTCATGCGTTGCAACTCAGTTGTGATTTGGAAACTTTAGTTTCATGTACTTTATGTCCTTTCTTCAATCTGACTGATAGAGAGCACCCAAAGCTTCCCTTTACTAGTGGGGGGAGTGAGAGATGAAGGGGAAGTGGCACACAAATACCAAACTTGCAGATGCAGTTTGCTCTGGCAGTGATGGGGAGAAAGTGGTGCTAACCTGAGGGTGAGGATGCTGTGTGCGCTCCTTCAGTGACCCTGGGAGAGAGCAGCTGTGGCTGTGGGGGAACGGAGTGTACAGGTGGGGAAACAGCAGCAGAAGTGTAGGATTTGTTTGTGTGCACCTGTAAAAGAGCATTTGTGTGAAATTTTGTGTGTGCTTGTTTCTGGGAGACCTGGAAATAAATGAGAGAGAGAAGAAAGGGGGAAAAAGGTGATGGAGAGTGTTGGAGGAGGAACCTTTGGTCTCCAGTCCTGACAAGGAGATGAATGAATACCTACTCCAGTACAGTCTGAATGGAACTTAGCATCATCATATTAACAATTAGAATAAGTTAGGAGGAGTTGTTTGGTGTTTGGTATACAAATATTGATGAATGTGGTAGGTCTCTTAAAATATTTCATTAGGTACCTCACCAAGTATTTTCTCTGCATTTACCTCTGCTTCCAGTATTTATGTGTGTGATTTTAAGTCTAAATTTCTGGAAGGGAGTTCTTGCCAGTATTAACCTCCAGAGTAACCAGTGTTTACAGGAAGTTAGTTCAAACAAAGCATCAGCAAGGCTAAATGAAAATTTTAATACATTCAAGCAAAATATAGGGAAGGGTACTTTAAAACAAAGATATGCATTTTCAGCATTGCAGTAGATGTGGATCCTAACTTCCTCTTGCTGTCCAGGTGTGTATGTGCTCGTGGACATATGCAATG
The DNA here is from genome assembly GCA_013397775.1 of Eulacestoma nigropectus. Lineage (NCBI taxonomy): Eukaryota > Metazoa > Chordata > Aves > Passeriformes > Eulacestoma > Eulacestoma nigropectus. The sequence continues at coordinate 18,645 of VZTE01000883.1, read as the reverse complement.
GATGTCTGTGGTGAATGTTTCCCTCAGTACACTGCTGTGTAATGTGGTGACCTGAGCAGTTCACAGTGTAAGAGAAACCAGATGTGTTCTCAATTGTAATGAAAATATAGTTTGTAGGGGTTTTTTGTACATTTTATTTATTACAAGCCGGTAAAGTTCATTAAAGCTGGTTTGAAAGGCAAAAGCCATTTGATACCTATTAGGTAGATCCTGTTGTTTTATGAACACTGAGTCTTGGTTAGTCAAGAGTTGTTTATAGTACCAGGCAATGTGGTTAGGGGCTAGTCCAGCAAAACAAAGGCTTCTCTGGAGTGATGACCTCTTCTTCCCACTGGTCTCAGATCCTCAATGCTCTTACGCTGTAATGAGGGAGGAAGTGATGCTGTGAGTGCTGCTATGTGATGGAAACTCTAAAAACTTCATCCATGGCAGAAATACCTTGAGAAGTCTAAAAGTTTCCCAAATGAAGGTCTCAAACTGTGATTTCCTTGGGACATGAGTGTTGCCTCCTCCTGCCTGCAGCACCTGGAGCTCACACCCAGGCTGTGGTGCCCGAGACTCCGTGTTCGTGGTGTCCCTGGGGCTGTGCCCTGGCACGAGGACGTGGTGCCGGTGGCAGTGCGGCAGAGCCATGGCCACACTGCTGCTGGGGCCTGGGGAGGGGTTAAGGAGGGCAGGGGACAAGGGCACTCGCCTGAACCAGGCTCAACTCTTGCTCTCTTTGTGTTTCCTCTCTGCTGCAGCTCAAGCCCGGCCAGAACAGCTGCCGAGACAGCGACAGCGAAAGCGCCAGCGGGGAGTCCAAGGGCTTCCAGCGGAGCAGCTCCCGGGAAAGGCTCAGCGATGTAAGTACAGCTCCTGCAGCTGAGTAACTCTGGTTAGCCCTGCTCTAGTTCCCTGAGGGGTATAAGGCATAGCAATATTTAGTTTCTGGGATGGTTTGTTGCTAAAATCTCCTTCCCTTTGGGGCTTCAGGAGAGGACGAGGTAACTTAGGCCTCCCTAGGTTCCATAAACTTCTTAAAGTTTGATACAATGTCTTTCTGTGTGCCTACACTCAGTTCTTTGGAAACAGTTGAAGGCCATTTAATGAAGTTAAAATGTTCTGCATAGTTGAAGTGAGATGGCCTCTTTTTACCCCAAGTGGTGGAGGAAAAGAATGTATTTCTTTGGGCTACATACTGTCTCTATGAGAAGTATTTGAGTCTAGAGAGACTCAGTTGACTTATGTATAATGAATTGATATAACATGGCCAACAATAGCATAAGCTCTGCCTTTATTGCTCTACCTAAAGTGCTGTGCAAGGGCCTAAGATGGCAGCTCTGTGGAGAGTGTTTTTCTCCAAGGGGAATGCTGATCATTCACCCAGTGACACGCATGAGTTATTCTGACAGAGCAATGACTACAGAAATCTTTCTGTTGCTGCAATTAGATTACTATTTATTATGTGTACCATCACAATCCTTGAGTGTTTTATTCATGGCTCTGTGTCCTCTGTGCCACATGCTTTACAACACAGAATATAAAGAAATCCCTGTCCCAAAAGAGTATCTGAATTGGGGATTTTGTAGGTCAGATCCTTTGCTGGTAAAAGCATGGATAGCTACATCAGTCAGCCCAATTTGTACCAGCCAGCAATCTGGCCCTACTTTTAACTAACCCACATTTTGGAAATGGGGATTTTGTCGATAGCGTGTCTGTGTAGATTTGGATGACAGATACCAGATGGTGTCCTCTATAGGCCAATCCAATAAAACTGAACTGAGGAGGCATTAAAAGAAATACCTTTGTAAAGGATACATTTCGTTGTGCAAATTTAAGCCTGAAGGCACACAGCTAGCAATTTTTGCTGAATTGTGCATATCACTGGAACAGATGCCTGATTCTTTTTTTTTTTTCTGTGAAAGTGTGAAATCTGTAGCACTCTCTCTCCACATCCCTTTGTCACATTATTTTAGAGGTCCATTTCTTCCCCAGAGCCAGCCTTTATGGGTTACATTCAGCTAAACACTTCAGAGCTTGCCCTTCATAGCTGTCAGCTGAGGTCAGTCTCAGGGCTGTAAGATCTCTTTGGAAGAGGAGAGTGAAACTAGAGGAGGTAGAAAATAAATGCTCTGTACAGGTAGCAGTGGATGGCAGCTGGATGTTAGCCTGTCACCGTCACCACCCTGGCTTGTCTGAGCCCTGTGGCAGCTGGGAAGTCACTGCAACCAACTTCACAATTACACAGCACCTTCCAGCAAAAAATTTCACAGCTCCTTACAAACATGGTTTTAATTTAGCTTTGTCATTCCCTTGCAATGTACTGAGGCAGAGCTCTGAGGTTTATTGGACTTCTCAGCAGCTCACAGCATTGCACTGCCAGACCTGGCAGTGAGAGCAGACTCCTGGTTCCCCTTCCACCCATCAAATCCGGTTTTTCTCTGATGTTTTTACAATACTTTTCCTTTGTCTCGGCACTGTGGCAAATTAAAAGGAAGTAGAGAGCAAATACAACTTCCCTAGTGCACCCGAGAGAGGACAGAGAGATTCACAGGTTGCTCAAAAGGAACGTTATGTAAATATATGTGGAGATGTATATTTTAAAGTGTTATACATAATTTATGTTTTGCTTAATAAGGAAAGTTCCTTTATGCTTTGGTAATTCATTGCAATACAAGCCTTTCTCTCTGGTCTGGCATTACCAGTTCAGCTGAGATTTGAAAAACATACACGAGACAGCTCTCACTGTGCCTGGGCCTGTGGTGGCCTTTCCCAGGCTCTTTCAGTTCAGAGCTGTAAATCCCATTGCCCCTCTCCCAAAGTCAGTTCAGGGCTGTCCATCCCATTGCCCCTCTCCCAAAGTCAGTTCAGAGCTGTAAATCCCATTGCCCCTCTCCCAAAGTCAGTTCAGGGCTGTCCATCCCATTGCCCCCAATCCCAAAGTCAGTTCAGAGCTGTAAATCCCATTGCCCCTCTCCCAAAGTCAGTTCAGGGCTGTCCATCCCATTGCCCCAATCCCAAAGTCAGTTCAGAGCTGTCCATCCCATTGCCCCTCTCCCAAAGTCAGTTCAGAGCTGTCCATCCCATTGCCCCTCTCCCAAAGTCAGTTCAGAGCTGTAAATCCCATTGCCCCTCTCCCAAAGTCAGTTCAGAGCTGTCCATCCCATTGCCCCCAATCCCAAAATCAGTTCAGAGCTGTAAATCCCATTGCCCCTCTCCCAAAGTCAGGCTCCCCATGTGCTGAAACGACAGGACCTTCCAAAGTGCCAGTGATGCTTCCACTTTCACATGCAGGGGAGCCTGATCTTGAACCCAAATATCCTCCAGAGCTTAATAAGGTTATTTTAAATAATATCTTTTGAATAAGTCAGCTGTCTAATGATACCAAATTACTGTCCAGAAAAAGCTACAGATGACAGAGTAAATTTTCTCTGAAGATTTGCTTCTGTTTTTACAACTATTTTCTCAGAAAAATATATGTAAAAAGTTGTGTACCCAACAGAAGATAGAACAAAAATATAAAACATTGCAGGCAGATTAACCCTGAGGTCAAAAAGCAAATTTTGGCCATGAAAGATAATGAATCTCCACTACTGTAGCCCGACAGCACTGTAAGACTAAGCATGGCTCCTGTATGGAAACATGGATAATGACTGAAGTGCATGTTCTCCAGGTGGATGATCCATTTTCCCACCCCCGTTTGAGCAGGCTGGTGAAACAGGAGTGTTAGAGCTTCACAGGCCTTAGTGCAGGGCCTAAGTGAGAGCTTAGTGACAGATGCAGAGCGAGGCAGAGGGGATAATGAATATCCAGTTGCAAACTGACATGTCAGTGGCTTCATTCCCTCTCCTGTCAGGTATCTTTCAACTCTGCCTATTGTAAATGTACTGCAGTCCTTGGATAATGCAGAGTGATGCAAAGTGTGTTTACAAGGGGTGACTCCTTTCCAGGCTAATGAGATCCAAGCAGGTAATTTGCAGCATTTGTGAGAGGTGGGCAAAAATGAAAAGAAGATAATTCAATGAAAAGACCATGTTAAACAGGAGACTTTTCTCATAATGAGGCTTGAAATAGCATCAGACAGTAGGAAGGGGAATATCCTCTGTTCTTGTCAGATGCAATGCAGTGAGACTGATTTCCATCAACTCCTCTCTTTGTCCTCGTCTCGCACATGTGTGCACACACACCCACCCCTCTGTGAGAGAACATAATTAGCAGAGAATTTGACCTCTGCTAGATTAGGGATAATGATTGCTCGAATGCTCCAGTGCAAGCAGTGCCCTGATCCAGCTCGCCCTCTGAATTTCATAAACCCATGGCTCTCTGCCTTTCTCCCCTATATAGGTTTTTTTTAGGAATGACAACTTGTTTTTTCCTTTATGGGCAGAGGTAGCTTCAGGGGCCTAAAAGAGAAATTGGAGAGCTGCTCCTCCTTTATATATAGGGTGCTGTAGTCAGTTTAATCTCATCAAAATCTTGCCAGTAGTAGAATTCATTTTGTTGAGATCTTGCTTGGAGACAAGATGGCAGCGCTTTCTCTTTTGCTCAGCTTGGAGCTCAGTCAACTTGTTTTCCTTATCTTTCTGTATGTATTTATTTTTAATTGAGTCCTCCCTCTTTGGAATAAGTTTTAGTAATGTTTTACAAAACAGCCAGGAGATTTATTTGAGGAAAATATGAGACTTATAGCTAACCTGGATGGTAAATTCACCAAGTATTTGGGAGTTCAGCCACCTCTTTGCTAATCAAAAATCAAAACACCTGATTTCTTTGGAGCACATTCCTAAATTCTTGATCTACCTGATCTCAGCCCTGCCTGCTGCCTCTGGTGTTGGTTGCAGGCTTTCAGTGAGCGGCTGAACAGCAAAAGCCTCTCCCATGGGATCATTGGATGGGATTCAGCACCTCATCCCCTCTTGTTGCAGTTGGCACCTTTCTGTTTGGAATGTTGTTCCAGTTCCTGAGCAGGGAGTGGAACAGGAATCTTCCCATTTGTCCCTGTGTTAAAGGTCTCCTCTTGGGCTCTCATCAAAGCTGCTGCACTCTCCATGAGTGCTGCCCTGTTCCCAGTGCTCTGTAGCTCTGTGCTCCTCCTGTGCTGTGTTCCTGGTGCTTGAGAAGAGGCCACAGCGAGGTGGTCACAGTGAGGATCAAGTCCTGAAGTTCTGAAGTCCCCTGCCCACCCGTTGCTGTTGGCTTCAGGAAGAGATGTGCCTACACCCCTCCAGCAGTGTAATCCTGTGGGCAGCTCATGGTTTCAGCCCCAAATACGGGATATTTTCAGTTCTTTTGTCTCCCATTCCTCCCACCTGTACAGAGCCAAAGACAAATTGAGGGACAGTCTTTGGGTTATGTGCTCTGAAATCCTCAGTGCTGCTCCCTCTCCAGAATATCGCCAGTGATCTTGGCTGTGTGTGGAATCCCACGAACAGAGCCCTGTGTGTGTTTGTGCTGTGCCAGGAGCTGATCAGCAGCAGTGACTGTGCTTTGTGTGCGTGTGGCTGCGAGGGTGGGGATGTGTGTGTTTGTGTGTCTAAGGTTGGGTGCTTAAATGCTTTGTTGCATTATGTTAATTCCTCGGCAGTGCAATCAAATTCATGTCGTAATTAAAGCTGTCAGTTGGAAGGCAAGCCAATCGCCAAGAAAACACAGCATAACAAATGAAGTGAAATGATTCTGCGTGTAGCTATACAATGCTTCGCCAGGCATGAAATTAAATAAGTAATTTGATGTTGACATCAGAAATTGAAATGATACCCACTGTTCCTTCATTCAGTCAGACCTGCATAAACAATAGCCAGAACAAATATGTACAACACAGTCTTTCTCCTCACCCAGCTCCCCAAGTAATGCACAATATATATGCAAAATGGGTATAACTATGCCTTCCAAGACCTCAAGGATGTAATTTTCTTTGGTACACAATAAACTAATGCTTACATGAGGGTTACTGCATTTTTGCTTCTGGGCCAAAGTTCTTCTCTTTAAGAAAGGATGAGGAAAAAAAAAAAAGGAAAAAAAAAAACCAAACAGAAGGAAAATAACAAAACCAAAACCCTGTCAATTTTAAGCAAGTGTGTTTTGCTGATGGGTACCTGATGCAGGCTTCTGCTGGTGGTTGTGTGAATATCAAATAGTATTTCTAATGTCCTATTTTGCAAAGGGTTTCGGAAAGTGAAACCATTACCTCTATTATAGGCACACTTTATATAAGAGCTATAGAACCGCCCAGTGCAGGATCACGACTCAGCATGGGCTTGTAAAGATGCCTGTACAGTTGGTACCAAGGCTGGGCACTGGGTAGTGGGATCCTTTCGCTATTGGGAGTTACTCAAAAGGTGAGAAGTTGTCTTCTTGCATAGCCCTCGCTTCAGCCTCTGTGCTCTGTCAACACACAGTTCACAACACAGCTGACGTAGTCATTCATGCATGTGCAACACAGTCTTTCATACTTCAGTTAAACAGAGTTTGCAAACTGTACTCTCCATATGCAGCATGCAATGTGTGAAGGGCTATATTTCCATCCAGCAAACTCAAATTCCCTGAAAATGCGCAGTTGTTCGGTGAAAGTCATTTGACTGCTATATTTCGACTGTCCTCCCATAGCCATTGCAGCATTGCTTTTGAAGGAATGAAAATATTCAGTGGGAAATATTTTGTTTGCTTATTCTTTTTTCTTCCTCTTTATTGTTTTGTTTTGATACTCTATCCTTCCAAAACTTGGAATAAAAAGCAGACAAAAATTACACACAGATGCAGAATGCAAACTTTGGAGCTTTCAGCCAGTAAAGTAAGTTTAAAAAAACTGTGAGTGAAAGAGTGGGACTCGCTTGGCATCTGCACATAGCTGAAACAAAAATGGTTATAATGATTGCACGCGTTGTACTCATGGGTAGATCTCCAGCTTAAATGAAAGGAATTTAAATGGCATGAAGCAGAGAGCAGGGTGAGTGAAGAGGAAGGCAGTGTGTGTCGTGTGGGATACTGAGCAGTGTGCTGCAGCACTCTGTGCCAGGGCTGCAGGGCCACAGGGGCTCCCAGTGACGCCGAAAATCACAAGCCAAACAATATTAAGATGATAAAATGTGGTTACCTTTAATGAAGGTCCTTCAGGTGCAAGTATGGCAAAATGCACATGTGATACAGGACTTCAACAATTTTGTATTGTTTAACAAATTAGCGTACTTTACAGAAATTATCCAATTAGAGGAACAGTTAATTAAGTAATCCCCCCTTTTGGTTCTGCCCCCCACT
>VZTE01000883.1:0-11401 GCA_013397775.1 Eulacestoma nigropectus | reverse complement strand
CCCGAGCTTCTAACCACACATTTATAATGTCTATGATATGTGGAAAAAATAAAATGCCCTTGGTGCACTATAGAGGCAAGAGTAAGTAAGAGTCCCAGAAGGTGAGCTTACTGTTCTAAAATCTAGGAGAAAGGGTAAGAAAAGTACCAGAGTTAGTTAAGGAGCTATATAACTATATAATAATAGTCTACAGAGCTACGAATATATGAAAAATGTAAAAAAAGCAAAAATCATTTTGGCATCACCAAAGCAGGGCCTATGCCCACGGAGGGCTGTGCCCAGCTGGGAGCAGCAGCTGGGCTGGGCGATGGCCAGGGCTGTGCCAGTGACCGGATCATTCCAGCAGTATGGATACAGGGACGGCAGGGGAAGCAGAGTGGTTGGGCTGCGCCCGCTGCTGCTGTCAGGGACATCATCCCTGGGACCAGGTGGGTCTCCTGAGGGTGATGGTAGCACAGGGAACTTGAGGCCCGGGAGCAGCAAGAGCGGGGACAGGAGGACTTTGGAATGTCCTTATTTGTGTGGGGTTCCCTTGCCTGCTGATAGCCAGAGCTGAGCACTGCAGATCTGCTGTTTGGGCCCCCGTCCCGGAACAGCGATGAAATGATGCAAATTCTGTGTCCTCGCAGGGGTTTGCCCGGGATACTGGGGCCCCTCTGCAGTTCCTGGTTATCCCTGAGCTGTGTCACCACCAAAAGTGAGGCTGTGCTGAGGCACAGAAATGGGAATTGAGCTACAGGAGTTACGGGTAGTCTGGACGACCCCATGCTCACTGGAGAATGGTTCTCTGCTTTTTGCTTCCGTGTCCATGGGCTCTGCAGGCCAGAGCTGGGAACTGCTCACTCTCTAATGAAACAGCCTGACCTGGATTAGCACCAAGATGTTTCGGTCTCCCCATGTCTCTGAGAGAACCTGCTGTGTAATCCCCATTGCTTAGATGAAAAACTAATGAAACAAAACCCTTTATCTCCTTAATTCCTGGGAATATAGAGGTTGTGATCATGTCCCACTTAAACTGAATTTCATGATGCTTTTTTTTTTTAAAGCATTTAAACAAATTGATTATTTTCCATGGTAGTAATATTAATTTTAATTATTTTTATCGGTTCGATTTTTGAAATCTATTTCACACTGCGGATATTTGCTGTTTGCTTTTTTTGTTGTTGTTGTTTCTAAATCCTTGGTTTGTCAAACAATGTGGACATCCAAATGGGAAATTGTAGTGACTGCATTCTCCAGAAAATGGTACATTGACTGAAGCAGCTTCTCTGTGCCCACGCGTTCTTTACATTTCAGACTACTAATTATGTTTACAAAATGTCTCATTTTAGAAAAGCACTATGTGTGTACTAACCAGGGCCTTTCGGGAATAAATTGGCAAACAGGTCATACACTGAAAAAGTCATCCAAACCCACCGGGCTTTTTGTTTTGAAGTCAGTCTACTTTTTTTCCCTTTCTCCCCCTCCCGCCTGCCCCTTTGTGGCCACGAAGCTGAGGAGCTGGAGTCCAGGGCATTGAATGTCAGCATGTCAGGGAGGCTGGTTGATGAGTGTCTGTTTAGTCTCAGTGCAGGGCGAAATGCCATCATTAATTCATTACCCAGCTGCCTGTCAAATAAATTGGCAATTACGTCCACCGCAGAAGCTTGGAATTCAGTAAATAGCACCTTACCATCTCAGAGTCGTTGAGAGATGTAAAGAGAAAAATTAAGCAACAGCGTGTTTGTTTCAGTAGCAGATGACAAGGGGCAGGACGTTGGTGCTGTGATGTGGTGATAAAAAGCTTGGAAAGGGCTGGTAATGAGCTGTGTGGATTGGAACGTGTTAAAAACCATCACTGACTTTCCACTTTGTCTTTGTGTTTTATTGCAGAGCTCAGCTCCTTCCAGCTTGGGAACAGGCTACTTTGTAAGTGTATCTCCACTTTCACACGTGTGCCTCTGAGCAGCAAAGTGTTCCTCAAACAAAAGTGCCTTAGTGCATGGACACAGGGATAACCCACCAACCCCACTCTGCCCAATAGCTTAATGGACCCTTTTTATTTCTTCCTCCCCAAATGCACTGGAAGTAATATTTCCAGCATGATGGTCAGTGTTTTCTTGAACTAATCAAGTGTCGTATTAATTACTACGTAAATTTGAACAGCACTTAATTTACACAATTATAGCAAAGAAAATGAGCCATGGTCTCACCAGCTCTCTAATGTGAGATGGTAGGATCTTGATTTTCCCTTGCACCAGTTCTTGTTGATTCACAGATTTTGAAGAGCCCATTACAATGTCTTTTCTCATCTCCTGTGTACCACAGCCCAGAGGACATGGCACAGTGAATTCTACCTGTTGCTTAAAAGCCCATGGCTCATGGACACTCTTGGAAAACACAGAAGTTATATTTATGCCAGATTTACATTTATGTCCTGAGAAGCAGATCAGGCCTCAGCTGGTTTGAAAATTGATCAGGTTTTTTTGGGTTTGTGGTCTATTTGCATGCACCTGTATTGATTTAACACTCTATATTCATACCTTTCTGTTCATTCCCACATTCATCAATATACCTTTTACTTGCACAGATAAGTTTGGCAGTAAAAAAGTGTTTTCCAGTCAATCCAATATACTGCTTATTTTCTTCCAAGATTTATATTTAAATTGCTCATATCCTGTTTCTCTTGTAACTTACGCTGTATTCTCCGAACACATCTTTTCTGCCTTTATAATCACTGTAGGAGAAGCAGAGCATTGTGTATGTCCCAAACCAGGTGGGTAAAATGCAGTGAGCCTTGTCCTCTAGCACTGCTCTGTGAAGTTATCAGTATAATCAAAACCTGCTTCTATCTTTTCATTGAACTCTGGGGAAAAGTAAACTCTATGGTATTCAATTATATGATGGAAAAACTTGGTTGCACTCTTGTCACATTCCCAGAGAGTCATTTTCTTTTATTAGCACATGGTGAATTTAGTCTTTTGTCATAGAGGTCCGTGATCCTGTAAGAAAGTTATGGGATTAAACTGTGTACGTGTGGTTTCACAAAAATTGCACAAAAATTGCTTAATACCTGGAGAAATGCTGTGTCCTGCTGGATTTGTGTTGGACTTCTGCACAAACAGAACGTTCACACTGCTGGTGGTGAGGTATGAAAAGAGCATCCTCAACTGAAAAAGTTTGTGGTAGTTGTTCTAATTATATCAAGGCCCAGGTCATTGTAAGGTAAGTTGTGAAACAGAAAAGCTGGTTTCCTTTTTTCAACACTCGCCCTGGTTTGTGTTGTATGTATTTTTAAGAGGGAGGGGATGAAGGGAAAAATTATATCAAATGGCTCAATGTTTATTTTGAATTAAAACTAAACCTTGAATGTCTTTCCATAGTTCAGAATGAATTGCTTTCCTTTGTCTGGGAAAATTTCAATCATATGGACGTCTGTAGACATGCTCTGGAACGGGACAGGTCTGATATGGGCTGGAGGGCTGTACCATGGATAAATAAGCCTTGTTCTCCGTGCAGCAAGAGCTGAATATGCATGGTTTGGGAGCGGTGCTCAGCTTCATCTCTAGGCAGCAGAGGTAACAGAAGAGAAGCCATCTGCTGTTCCCTGCACCATACTGTCTGTGGGTTGGTCCACTAAAGTGAAAATCTGGAAGGTGTCAACATCCCCTATGCTCCAACAGAAAGCTTGAAAGTTTCCAGCTCTCCTGAGTGAGGGATTTAGTAACAGGAAGAAGCCTGACATCTTCTAGGGCCGATGTATTGGCACCTTAAATAATTCCGGTTTGGTTCTGTGTAGGTGGGGGACACATCCCTTGTTGATGCCATTAATATATCTAACTGGGCTGTTTCTTATCTATAGTCATAATATTAAGTCCTTAACTTTCTTTTTTCTTTCTTCACTAATAGCCAAGTAGGTAGAAAACATCCTTCAGTTTCTATCTTAAAGTTGTTTTTACACTTACACAGTCTTGGATGAAACACAAAAGGTTTTCTCCTCCCTTTTCACTTTGGAAAATTGTTTTTAGGATGATCTTGCTTGTTGTTTTAAAAAAGTCCATACTCTTATTAACTTACATGGGGCAAATAAAACCCAGATGTGTTTTGCGGTACCAGACAATGAGAAAAATGCTCCAGAATGATCCAATTAGCATGTGTTTCTGATCAATGTAATTACTGTATTATCAAAGTGCAAAAGAATATGCACTTGAATTGACTTCTTTTTTCCAAAGCCTTTAACTAGAAAAGACTGTTAGTTTTTGTGTTTGGTGTTAACCCAGAACATCAAAACAGGGGTTATTGGTCTCAAATTTGGTAAAAATAACTTCTAGTTTAATAGATAATAATAAAGCTTTGGCCCTTGGAAATGATTTGATGTATGAATATTATGTACTGCAGCTCACCAGAGGGAACATAGGAACCAGGTAGGTAAAAATGGACTGATGCACATCTACTGCAGAGGGAAGCAGGTTTTATTCAGAAATGAAAGAACACTGAGGTATGGATTAAGTAGCACATGTTTGCTGTTTAAATCAAGTATTAATGGAATCTTCATGTGTTTAGGCCATGTTGCCTAACATAGAGATAATCCATGTCCAGCTTGGAATCCCCTTTGAGGACTGTGCTTGTGCCAGGCACTCAGGTTTGAGGGGTGCTGGGTCATGTGTCTGCAATGTTTGTGGATGCTCTGCATGCTACAGCAAAGCTCAAATGACTTTTAGATCCTTTTATTCTATGGAGTCTCTGGAGATCACTGAGTGTTTAAGGAGACATTTATAAATGTGACACTTACCAGTAACACAGAATTGTTCTTCTAATATCTCTCTGTTAGCTCCATCCTAGTAATTCATTATGCACCTTCAGTAGTAGAGGTGAAGGCTGAAATCTTACCTGATTTTATACTGTAAGTAGATAAATTTCTGAATGGCAAAGCTGGAGACTGAATTCTTCTGTTCTTGTTGCCTCTATGTAAGTGCTCCTGGAAAAGCAATAGGGAAAGGAAAAATGCTCTAGGGAGAGGCATTCCTGCAGACTGCTTTGGCAATGGAGAGGGTTGGGAATGTCCTTCAGCTGATGCAGCCTAACCCATACCCACCTGGGGTCACAGAACTGCCCTTGATTAAACAAACTTTGTAATGAGGTGCCTTCAGCAAAACGGGACCAGTGCGAGTGGCCACTGAAGGAGATTGATGGTGCAATGTTGCTGAGGAGCTCTAAATACACCTTAAAGTTTGGATTTCACTTGGGAACAGCTCTCTTCTACTCCTTTCACAAGTGTTGGTATGTTCTGTAGATTCTGTTTAAAAGACATTTTTGTTGGAGTCTGTTTTATCTGTCTTGGTGCTCCTTGTCAGAGGAGATACTTTCCCATCCATTTTGCATATTATTAAATCAGTAGTCAGAAAAGAAGAGGTAAAAATCATTCTAATTCTCCTGTAAGCCTTCTGTGCTGGCCTGACTTTACTGCTTCCTATGGGATCAGTCTGGTCTAGGGTTGGTGCATGTGAAAAAAAATTTAGATGTGCTGTTAATATTGGTGCACCCTAAGAAATCATAACTCAATCTTCCTGGAAGATTTCCCAGTTGTCTTTGATATTTTTTCGCATTGCAGATTGTCATTGTCTCTCATCAATGACAGATTATCAGGTAGATTACATCTCATCAAGATGTCAGATCAGATAATTGGAAAGTACTTAGAATTTTAGAAATCACCATCTCTTTAAAAGGAAAAGAATTTGAATTATGGAAGTTTTTAATGTTGTCCAGCTGTCTTAAGATTTTAGGAGGTTGAGATGTTTTAGAATGCAATTGGAATTTGTATAACAGCAAAGCTTTTTCTCTTACCTAGCTTTGAAGAATAATTTTTGCTCTTTTATGTATCTTGCACCCAGCCAAATTCATGTTAAAGTAGATAGTGGTTCATTGGTTTGTAATACAAAACAGAGCAGAAATCAAAACTTGAGTAACTGAGTATTTTGCTTCCAAACAACAACCCTAATTCCCAAGATTGTCAGGTTCTTTGGCAATTGTGCAGTTTGTCTGGTTTTGGCAACTTATTTCCATTTTCTGTATGGGTCTACTTCTCGAGTCTTTGTTGCAGTTTCTGAGGGTTTTCTGTTCCTCTTTTAGTATTTTCTTTTTGGATTGCAGGTTTGTGTTATTTTCTTTTCCTCCAAATGCAAGGAGTTTGTGAATTTTTCAGAGCTGGGTAGAATTTGGTAATAAGTTGATGCTGAAAATAACACTGGGAAGGCAGAAGACTCCTGTGACCCTTCTTTTCCAAACAATGCTCTTGCTCCACCTTAACAAAAAAAAGGAAAGAAAAGCTAAATCTGTGCTTTGCACATGGGCTGGTGACTCAGACAAACATAAATCATGAGCTTATTCCCAGAGGCTCTGGCTAATCAGTTGTGCTATCCAATTTGGCCCTGAGTGGGTTGGGTTCAGCAGATGTTTGTGCAGTTCCAGCGTGCCACTGGGACACTGAGTTGTGCAGTGTTGCATTACATTACTCAGAGCTCTAAAAACCCATCTCAGGGAGAATAAGGGGAGCACCAGTGGTGTTTAGTATGGATATGATGGAAAACCAGTCTTTGGCCTGGATAAGGCCAGCTATTTCTCTGTGCAATGGGAGTGATTTTCACCCGAGACATAACCTTGCAGAAGAAATGTGGAATTAGTTACACCAGCACATTCTCTGCGCTCAGAGAGCCCTTCAAAGAGTAGATTTTCCCTCGTTGCCTGGTCCATATGCTCTGGCAGTGATCCTAGGGACCTGTGCTTTGTTCCTTGAGGTGGTCAGGTTTGTGATGTTGATGACTCCTCGGTGAGAGTGTGTGAAGAGAGTCCACTCCGGGGAAGTGCAGTAGGGCCCATCAGCTTCCACAGGAGAGGAAGAGATTAGATCAAAAGTATCATTTGAAAGGGGTTCAATAAATCCAACAGCTAAAGCTACAAAAGAGATGTGGTCCTTTACTGCACATCATGTGCACAGCAGTGCTGGTAAATAAAGAACTGTTCTTCTTGCAAGTAGGTTAAGCTGCTCAGTTAATTTTAGTGCTTGACTTTAGAAGCCAAACATTTAAATGTGTTTTGCTGATGTAAAAGTGTGTGTCCATCTGAAACACCCTGAGGTCCACAAAGGCACTGCACAGTGGCCGTTGGGGTGGCACCACACCATAAACTGTCATGTCCCCTGTGAATAGAGTTGGAAAGAGGATCGTTGTTATCCCCTGTTTGGCACTATAAATCATTGTTAACGAATCCTAATTTGCTTAGTAGGGTAATGAATGATCTCCAATTTTCTCACTGTAATTAGTTTTACCAACTATTATTGTGAAGGGTATATTGAAATCCATTTTAGCTTCACTTTAAATTCTCCATGTGCCCATTCTTTGCAGAAGTGAAGCTGACAGTCAGAGGTTATGAATCTTCTGATAGTAAATTCAGATTCGACGAAAGTGGACAAGATGCCCAGTAGAAATCTCTCTGTGGGCTGTAATTACTCATTAGTGTTTGCAGCCCTCAGTGGAGTAGATTTGGTGTGGTGCACTGAGACCAGGAAACCTGGTGTTTCTTCATCTGAAGTCTTTTAGGTGTTGTCTTTTGTTTTCCAGGAGCCATTAAAAATGCAGTTTATTTTAACTGCTGCTGTAAGGGAGGCATCATCATTGCCAACTAAATACATTGCATGTAATAAAGTCTACCCCAGGTCTATTAATTTTAGCATTTATAAACTGTAGTGCTGTTCCTAGGGAGAACTGGGACTCGTGAAAGAGTTTGCTAACAAAATGACCGGCAAAGCAAGAAGAGCAAGAGCAACTGCTTTTCCAGCATCCTGCTCATCACAATAAGAATAGATGGAGCAAAACAACAGGTTTTGGAGAAGAAAACTGTGTATTTCACATTTTATTAGCTCAGTATTTGGGGAAAGATTAGGCAAGCAGAATAAATGACCTGGGCTGGATTTTGGCCAGGATAGGTCTCTCCTCAGATCATTTTGAACAGAGATGGTGAAGGTCTGAGTTACCTTTACAGCCCTTCAGGATGGTATTTCCTCAAACACTGTAGAACCCTGCCCTAATGCATGCTCATGCTTTTTGAATAACATGCTTTGAATTTAAAATATTAATCCCTACAGTTCTTTGAATTGTGTGAAACTGTGTTGTCCAAATCATATAGAAAGAGAGCAGGGCACCACACCAGTTTCTTACTCAGCCAAACAGAACTGAGACCAAATTTCAGAACTTCAGGTCTTTCTGGTTTGTCCCCTCATTGCTGAAATACAGATTGTCACCCTCTGTCTGAACAATGAAATTCCTTCAATAACTTTATACTAATTTCTTTAGGATGGTCCCCAGATATTTTGGTGATTCAGGAGTTGATATCTCCAAGGAGTTGTCACTCAGGATCAAGCAGAGGGTGCTGGCCTGGGCCTTCCCTCTCCTTGCCCAAGCCCAGTCCTGCTGGAGTTCTCAGAACTGAGCAGTTCTGTGCTTTCCCTAATGGCTTTGCCTCAGTTTTGCACTTCTGTGTCTTTCCTATTTTTTTTTTTTAATTTTATTTTTCTAATTTCTGGAATGGTGTTACATTTACTGCTCTTGCCTTTCTTCAGCAAGTGCTTCCAGCTTGTTGGTCCCTTTTCCTTCTGCTTCTGTGCATGGTTCCCCGCTTTCCTTGTTGGAGCTGTCTTTTTTCCAAGGATTACAAGTGTGATGACTTGAGACATCATAAAAAAAGAAAGGGAAAAAGAAAAGAAATAAGAGATTTTATGTATCTGGAGAGGTCTCTGTTACTTGCCAGAAGGGTCTCCCACTTCTGTAACCAGTAGAAAGGGGAATGTTGAAAGGGGTTGGTTGATAACTTCATTTACAGTTTAAAACCCTGGAGGCTTACTTAGTTCATATTTTTGGTGGTATTTCAGGTGAACTTGCTTAATCATTTTTTTCCAGCAAAAATCAGTTTAGAAAAATCAAGACATAATCATTTATAGGCAAGCGTTCAATTTAATAATTTCTTCTTCTGGACATAAGATTCCTGTAAGTAGCAGAAAGACTTAAGATTTGCTGCCAGTCTAATTTTGGTCTCGAATGTCCCGTGTTACTGTGGCTCGTGTTTTGCTCATCAACTCCTGCAAAGCAAAAGGATTCTTTTTTGTGTTTCCCCTCTTTCTCTTTCCTGTAACACGTGACACAAATTGCAGATGTGAACCTGAATAATAAAGAATTGCTTCACTGATTGCTAAACATGCATTATGGTGCTTTTAAGCTCATTTCAGGTCATCGTACTGCAAATTAGTTTGATTGCAAGCAGTTAAGCTGTCACATACAGAGCCTCCATCTTCCAAGGGTCTCAGTTTCGTATCAGTACAGGAAAATGCTCAGTAGCATTGCCTGCATTGTGTGTTTAATATTTTGGGGGAAAGATAGTGTTGGGTCTCTAGAGGAGGTTCTGTGTGGTTTCATGAAAAGGAAAGGGCTGTGCAGTCCCTCTCTGGAGTGCTGCAGTGAGTCCTGGGTTTGTGCCATGTGTAAAGGGGGCTGACCATGTTCTGTACGACACAAGAGCCAGCTTGCTCTTGTTTGTGATGTTTTGGAACTTGGTGGAATTTGTTTGTAGCCCAGTGGAAAGAGCGACACTGGACTGTTCCTATTGCAAATGATCTCATGGCATTATTGTTTGTGGTGAGATTTTGCTCAGTAAAATATAAAATTAACGTTTTCAACTATGTGCAGTTAATGGGGAGAAGCTTTCAAGGTCTCTGCGTGGTGAAACACGAGAATTTATAGATCAGCACACTCTTATGCAAAAAGGGGTTATGGCAAATAAGCATTGTGGTAGAAAGGAGCTAAAAGGGTAAAATGTGATGATTTCCCTGGGAAGGGGTTTTGTGGTGCTTGTTTGGGTGGGCACTGCGGAGAGGGAGTGAAGCTCATCCTGAGCCCAGCATGGGGGCCCTGTGCCCTCTGCCAGCCTGGGCTGCCTTGCAGAGGAGAAATGCAGAGCTGCTCTGCAAACTTGGTGACCTTGGAAAGCACCAGTGCGGTCACTGGACTGACTGATAGGATTGCTGTGGAGAAAGATAATGCAAAAGCCTCTAAGGAACCAGGAGCATGCAGGATGGATGGATGAATGATGAGGAGAAGCCATGTGATGGTATTAATCTGATGGCAGTTTCCATAAGCTTTTCATTATGTCATTTTCTGAGAAATACAGTCTCTCTCTCTCTCTCTCTTAAATTTTGGAAGAATACATTTATTAATTTAGGCTACATCACATTGTTTTTTTTTTTTTTTTTTAATAATGAGTCTTTTTCTTCTTGCAAAATTTACAAGTCAGGAAATACTGAGATAGTTAAGTCAGGAGGAAAACACTGCTGTAATACTGCAGGCACTCAGTTCTGAAACTTGCCCAAAGTATGACTTGTTCCTATGTGAATGAGTGGTGTTAAAGTGAATATTAGGTTATTCTTTTGAAGGTGAATATTGGGTTATTCTTTTGAGTCCCTTGGAGGGATAGTAGGCTTGTACCTGAAGCAGAGAACACATCTCCTGATTGCAAGAATTAAGGCTGAATTTCAGAGAAAAGAGTCCAATCCCCTTTCTCAGCCTTTTATGTCAGAACTCGAAATTGCTGTCTGATAAAATGTAGGACACCAGATTGAATTACTTCATTGAACCACTGCTGTCCCCTGTTAATGGTAATTGCACGGATATAGCGGTCTTTCTTGGCAACATCTCAGATATTTACCTCCCACTGTTTTTCAATTCAAACCTTTGATGAAAATATTCCCAGTACTTCTTTAAAGCAGACACCCAACTGTCTTTCTTGACAAAGGCAAGGTCTTTAAATCAGATCCTGACAATTTGTGACACAGCAGTCTATCTAAATCACCTTTTACCTATGTCTCTGTGTCATTTCCTGGAAAAAAAATGTCCATCAGAGGAAGGTTGCTGAGGGCTTGGTGCTCAGAGAGTCTGTGCGTGTGGCAGCACTGAGCTGGAAGATTTGTGTGTTTGTTTCAGTGGAAGTAATTAAATGAAGGCTTGTAAAGTTGCAATGCATGCTGTAATGGTTCATTAGAAATATTTGGGAGTCTTTTGTCCATAAGAAAATGATTATTAGGTTATTGCTGTTCTCAGACCATTAGGAAGTCAAGGTTTTTCATGGCCTTTCCTTTAGCAGTGGTAAATCTGTTTTAAAAAAAAAAAATCAGAGTAAATATTTTCATCTTCACTCCACCTGAGGGTTAATGTGCATTCAGCTGAAGTAGCTCCTGAAATCTCATCTCTCTTGATGCTGTGAGCTCTCCCTCCCACAGAGGGATCTGGGTGCCACACGTCCCCTCAGCCCAGCCATGCGATGGTTTGAGGCCTGAGCTGAGCAGAGCTCTGACTCCAGCAGTCACACCCATCACTGAGGC
>VZTE01000882.1:325233-356468 GCA_013397775.1 Eulacestoma nigropectus | reverse complement strand
CAAACCATTCTATGGTTGTATGGGAAAGGGACAGTCCTTCCTTGTTCGTTAGCCCTCGTGAGGCCAGAGATGAGGGGATTGGAGCATCTCCGTGCCCAGGAAAGGCTGAGGGAGCTGGGGCTGCTGAGCCTCGAGAGGAGCCCCAGCTGAGAGGGGCCCTCAGCCCTGGGTGTCCCTGTGTGCAGGGAGGGTCAGAGCAGGGCCCGGGCTCTGCTCCGGGGCCCAGCAGTGGCACCAGAGGAACGGGCAGGGACTGATCCCAGGAATCCCCCCGGGCCAGGAGGCAGAACTTCTGCCCTGGGCAGTGCCCAGCCCTGAACAGAGACCAGAGAGACTGTGAAGTGTCCCTCCCTGGGGACATCCCAGACCCATCTGGCCACAATCCTGTGCCCTGTGCTCTGGGATGGCCCTGCTGGAGCAGGGAGGTGGGAGCAGGTGACCCGCTGTGGCCCTTCAGACTTGATGGATTCTGTGACTCTCAGTGAGAATTGTTGTCTCTGGTTCTTGTGCCTCCGTGATGAGCTCCCTGATTTGGCTGAAAGCTGAGTTTCTGTCAAGGGAGGAGGTGGAACGGGACAGTTCCCAGTTGTTTTCTAAGCTGTGGAACCTGCAGAGAACAGGAGGGGAAGGGTTTGAAAGGTTTATAGCCACCCCTGCAGCCAGGTGGGTTCATTGGCCCATGGTGGCCGTGGAAATGCATCCTGAGGTTGCAGCCAACTGTGCTGTTCCAGCTGGGAATAACCCCCTGGCTGTGCCTGCCCCTCCTGTGGCAGCTGCATTTGTACAACAGGGACTACAGCCGTGTTGTGAACAAATCACCAGGTTCTGGCAGTTGGCTCATGTGAGAGGGGTGGGTTTGAGCGTGGCTGTGCACAGCTGATAGTGAGGGAGCGAGGCTGGAATAGCTGGAATGGGATCTCTCTGCCCGGGTCTGTTTCCAGCAGGATGGAGCTGCTGCTGCTCCGTGCAGCTGCATCACATCCGTGGCTGAGTTAGACTTGTGCAGTTGGTTCGATGTGTTGGAATGGGTCATGACACACTTTT
The DNA here is from genome assembly GCA_013397775.1 of Eulacestoma nigropectus. NCBI lineage: Eukaryota > Metazoa > Chordata > Aves > Passeriformes > Eulacestoma > Eulacestoma nigropectus. Next base: position 355,424 of record VZTE01000882.1, on the reverse strand, counting down.
GTGCCTTATCTTTGCTCTGTGTATCTCTGTGGTGTATCTGACTGCAGCTGGGTGTTCTGTTTGCAGGGAAAATCCCTAAGCTGTACACAGAGGTGGAAGTGAGTTCTCAGCGGGATCCACATCCAAGTGAAAACCCTGGTGCAGTGCCAGAGGCTCCAGGGAGAAGCTCTCTGCAGGTGGCTGCCAGAAATCCCACCACGATGAAGCCGCCGAAGAATGCCAGAGCTGGTGAGTGGTCCCAGCAGAGCGATGAGGAACAGTTGGATTTGGGACTGTTTATTCCATTGGATAAATGTTGTGACTGATATACAAACTCTGGGATTGTGAACACGGTGGGGGCAGTGTAGGTGCAATGTATTTTTAAAATTTCAGTCTTGTGCTCCATGGTTCAGTGTCTCAGCAAAGTACGGGTGTCCCAGTGGAACTTGCTGGAGTTGATCTCTGCAATTTTTGGCTACTAAAAATCACTGCTTTGCTTCAGAGAAAATGATGATTCTTGTCTTTCTCTGAGCAAAGCAGGAAACACTTTTTAAGTCCTGGAAACTGTAGCCTGTTCTTGCTGTGTGGTACCTGGAGTTTTGCAACTTTGTTAAAGGTGTAAAAAGGCTGCTGAGCCACTCCGTAAATCAGTCTGGAGGGGGTGGTGACTCCATGACCTTCATGTGCCCCAGTAACTCAGTCAGGTCCTGCAGAACTTGAATCCATTGTTCAGAAGACTCTCTAGTTCTCATGGCTGTTTCTGTTTGGGTGGTCTCCTATCAGCTGATGGAAGTTTTGCTGTTTCAGTAGCTGCAGAGTTCTAGTTTGTGTTTGTTTTTAAACTCATCCTCTCACAATGTGCTGGATGCGAGGGAGCCGAAGTTTTAAATTCCATTTCTGCTGATTTTCAGAGGAGCAGGATGGGGAGGATGGCGAGAGGAGGAAGAGGAGGAGGAAGGCAACCAAACGGAAGAGAGAAGGGAAAAGCCAGGAGGAAGAGGGCTCTTTGTCCTGTGATATCAAGCTGGACGAGTCCCTGGATCGCACCCTGGAAGATGGAGCCAAACAGCACAACCTGACTGTGGTCAACGTGAGGAACATCCTGCACGTGAGTGCGGGGGACTGGGCTCCAGGCCAAGCTTCTGGGGAGTGATGGTGGCTCTTGGATTCCTTATTCTTGGTCAGCACCCACATCCTGATCTCTCCTAATGAACCATGTGAATAAATCTGTAAAGATGGGATCACGTGGTGTCCATGCCACTCACCTGGACCCTGCTTTGCCAGGAGGTGTTGATCCCAACTTCCCTGTGTTTACAATGGCACCTGGGCCTGTTTTGCTTTTCCTGAGCAGCAGCAGGAATAACTGAACTAAAATCATCCTTCTGGGCCCACATGAGCAGGTGTAGGCTGTGAACTCTGTTTCTTGTTTCGAATCAGCTGTTTCATTGTAAAATTCTGCTGGAATTCTAGTGGTGCTGACAGAAATGCATCACTTGTAGTTAATGTCCATCACACAGCCCTCAGTTAGAAAGGAGCTGCCAGAAGAATATTTGTGCTGCCACAGCTTTGGAGTCAATCTCTTAACTCTGCACCTCTGTTGAGTCTGGATTTCAGTTCATCCTAGAGCAGGATCTGGAGAGAAATAGTATTTATTTTCCCACAGGATCAAAAATCATACATTTTGTTTTCCCTGCAGCCAGAATTGGTCAAATCCAGGTGATCTCAGATATTTTCCCTTCTTGTCATCTCTGTGGCAAACAACCTGGGGACTGCCATGCTTCTCCCAGGCAGATTCACCAGTGGATTCTGTGCAAGTGCCTTGAATTAATGCCTTTCTCTATCACGTGCTGCTGTGGGAGGGCTGGAGATTCCTCACAGTCACCTGCCTTCCCTGGAGCCTTGTGGAGGCCTTCAGAAAATGCAGGCTGGGATATTGTGTCTCTCTTGCCTTTCTCTGTTTCTCCTAAATACGTGCAATGTTTGCTGGAATGATATAGCACAGTGTTTTGAAGACTGTATGTTATTCATACTTTCTCCAGAGATTACACTCTTGTTTTGGGAGCCTGTGAGTGCTTAAAGATTGATGCTTAATCAAGATTTAGGTTTTCTGTTGCAGCTTCACAGCAGCATTTCTCCTGTGACTGGGATCAGCAGATTTTACTGATTACATGACATGACTGATTACTGATATCAGGGAAACTGATGTGGGCTTTTGTTTTGACTCCTTTCTTTCTCTCTGCTGGGAATTTATTCTGGGGAGCATTCACAGAGAACGCAGTGCAAATGTTTTAACACTGCTGTGCTGCTTTAAATATCACTGTCTGATCTCTGAGCAATCATTTTTACTGTAGTGTCATACAAAGCACATTGTACACTGGATATTCCTCCATCCTATTTCCAGGTAGTTTATTCTGGCACTTGTTACATTGTCTATTTCTCTTTAATAAACATCCTGGTTTTGTGTGTTCCTTTAGGAAGTGATCACAAACGAACACGTGGTGGCCATGATGAAAGCAGCCATCAGTGAGACAGAAGATATTCCTTTGTTTGTGAGTAAAAAGCTTGCTCAGTTTGTTTTATCAGTTGTTCCAAATGCACAAGGCCTCCCCCACTCTACCCTCCTGGGCCGTAATGGGATGTGGGGAGGAGAGGTAGAATAAATGGTTAATTTACCTATTGTAATAGTTGGGTTTCATTATCAGATTTGCCACCTGGATGAAGTGAGTAGTGTCTGAGTGTAAATTATGAAACAGAAATATGAGGAGTTCTTTTGGAGATCACTGTGGTGATGTCTGAAAAGGAATGAATTCGAAGATAGTGAATTTAAAGGCAATGAATTAAAACAAAGAGAAAAGTTTCGTAGTAAAGAGTTGCTAGGGAAAAGTCTGTAGGTAAGGAAGTGACTGCATTTGTTGCTGTTGTCTTGTTTTAAACTCTCAGGAGCCCAAAATGACTCGTTCCAAACTGAAGGAAGTTGTGGAGAAAGGAGGGGTAAGTAAATCATCCGCTCTTCCTGTTGCACCTTCCCCTTGCCCAAGGGGCAGCTCCAACTTCTGCTCTTTGTGACAGGGACAGGACCCCAGGGAAGGGCTGGAGCTGTGCCAGGGGAGGTTTAGGTTGGAGGTCAGGGAAAGGTTCTTCCCCCAGAGGATGCTCAGGCACTGACCAGGCTCCCCAGGGAATGAGCACGGCCCCAAGGCTGCCAGAGCTCCAGGAGCGTTTGGACAACACTCCCAGCACAGGGTGGGATTGTTGGGGTGTCTGTGCAGTGCCAAGGGTTGGACTCATGATCCTTGTCTCTTCTGGCTCAGGTATCCTGTTATTCTATGAGTGGTTTTGGTTGTGTGACCTTCGAAGAGAAGTGTAAAGCTTTTGTGTGGTTGAGTCTTGAAATGAAAAAAAATCAGTTAAGACAGTGTTAAAAAAAAGGATCCGTTTGAGCTGAGCAGCACAGAGCCAGGTCAGGGTTGGGAAGGGCAGAAGGGCAGTGAACTCCCAGTGTCCATTGTTCTGAAGTCGCTTCCTGGAGATCTCATGGGAGGTTTGAAGGCTTTGTTTGAGCTCTGTTGTTGCTTGGCCACTGTGGAGATCAAGGTCACAAGCTCAGGTGCTCCTTAGGTTGATGGGATTCAGTCTGCCTGTGTGACACAGCCCAAGTGTTTTTGCTGTCCCTAGGTGATTCCAACATGGAATATTTCTCCAATTAAGAAGGCACACGAGATGAAGGTAAGTGAATTGCTGCTGGGAAAGGGGAGACCATACTGGAGGCTTCCTGCTGAGGCAGAGATCTTTTGGAGGGCTGGAGCAGACTCGTGTACTAAAACCATCTCTGAGCTGGTGTCTGCTCGTGCAATGTTTCTATCATATAAATACTAAATCATTTGTGCTTGTTCTTGAACCTTTTAAAACCACTTACTTTCCTTTGCCAGTCTTTCAGTAATTTATTTCTTTGGTTTCTTCAGGATTCCCTTTCTGAGCTTCAAGGGTGTTTCCTCCGTTAGAAATATTTGCTCTGGCTGTGCACCCTTAGAGTGCAGCTCTTCCTCCTCCTGTTAACAGTGGTCACCCTCTTTCTCTTGTGTGCAGCCACCTCAGTTTGTGGACATTCCCCTGGAGGAAGATGATTCCTCTGACGAAGAATACCAGCCTGATGATGAAGATGAGGATGAGACAGCAGAAGAGGTAAATGCAGCTTGTGCAAAGGTCTGTGTGCTCAACACAGAGCTCTGTGTGTCTGAGGCAGGAGAACACTCTCTGTTTTAACCCATGGACACTTGTAAGTCATCCCGGACCTTGCAGTAATCATTCTTCAATGCTCTACTATTCATTTGGCTGAAAGAGAGGCTTTGAAATGTTATTTGGAGCAGTTATTGGTTGTGGCATGAAGGTTTGAGGGCATTCTGATCTCTTGCCCTGCAGAGCTTGCTGGAGAGTGACGTGGAGAGCACAGCTTCTTCTCCTCGTGGAGCCAAGAGGTCCAGGACAAGACGCTCCTCTGACGAGGAGGGAGGGACACTCTGTGAGGTAAAGCTGGAGGAAACAGTTATTGTTCCTAATTTATTAATCCAAACCCAAAACACCAGATCAATTCCTAAAGCTGTGGGGACATTCCAGGTGCCAGGTGGCTTTAGGGTCCCCCTGCCACGTTTCCTTGCAGGAAGGGCTGAGTCTAAAATAAAGCTCTGGGAATGGAAACAGTTGTCAGTTCCTCAGATAATGATCATTTTTCTGATCATTTTTGAGGAGTGTAGGAGAATGGCTTCCTGTGCTTGGCTTAGGAGCAGAAAGTGAGTTTGGTAAAAGCAGAGAAGTGTTTGTGTGACTGTGCACAGTCAGAGGGAGTAGTAGGTACAGTGTGGGCCAAGGATCAGCAAACAGGGACGAGAAAGCCCCTGGGAACTGACACTGGGATCAAAAAGAGCAACATTATATTGATATTTCCACATTCTACTCACCATGAGTTTGTTTCTGGGAGGATTCTGCCACAATAATTGGTATTCAGGTTTATCAGCTCTGGTAATGTTGAGACTGATATTCAAATCTTCCAAATGTCTCCTTTCCAGAAAATCTTCATATTTCTTTGCACTTTCTGAAAACCAAAGTCAGTGTAGTAGGAAAGATCCACGTCCTTCTGTGAAGCATTTCTCCCATTTCTGGTCGAGCAGAAAAAGAGATTTACTCTGTCCTTGGAAATTTCTGTTCTAAATAAAACCTTTTAACACAAAGGCCTTTTTGATTAGATGGAGAAGGTCACTACACCTGTGGTTAGACACATTAGTGCTGAAGTGGTTCCCATGGGACCCCCACCACCTCCCAAACCCAAGCAAAGCAAAGACAGCACCTTCATGGAGAAGCTGCATGCAGTGGATGAAGAGCTGGCCTCAAGCCCTGTGTGCATGGACTCCTACCAGGTACGGTGCTGGGGATAGAGGGGCTTGCTCGTTAAATTTGTTAGAGAGGAGGGGACTTTCTCCTGTTCTCTGCTCCTCCTTTTACTAAATTCTGCTCTCCTTCTATAACTTCAAATAATAAATGGAACTCTGAGCAGCCTGGGCTGGTGGAAGGTGTCCCTGCCCGTGGCAGGGAGTTGTAACCACAGGATCTTTAAGGTCCCTTCCCATCCAAACCATTCCATGGGTCTTTGATTCTGTGAAATTGAGTCTCCATAGTGTGCAGGACATTCAGAGGCCGCTGTTAAAATTGTTGTTAGTGACATAGATTTTTAGCTTCTTTTAATGACATTATTTATGCCCATAAGTCTCTCACTGCTGTTTCAGCCGTTAAATGTAACTCTGTAACATTTACATAACTAATGAAAATAGTTTTCCTTTTGAAGATTACCCTGTTGGCTTAGTTATGTTTTGCAGGCACAATTTTTACTGTTAACAGCTGAGGAATTTGGCTCTCAAGAGATTCAGTGTCCCATTTTAATAACGGGAAAAACTTTACTGCTCTGTGTTCCTGGGCAAGGCTGACGTGAAGAGACAGTGCTGGGCTGCTGCTCCAGATTAATGTCAGGGAGTGAAGAGTGAAACATAAGTGAAAGAATTCAATATTGCAAGTGGAAATTGCTTCCTTGGTGGCAGATAAGAGTGGCTAAATGAGCAATAATATATTTATATGTATATTTATAAAGAAGAGCAGCTTAACAGGGAGAGTAGTGAAAGCTCAGCTTGCTCAGCCTACAAAAGTCAACGATTCTCTGTGGCAGGAATTGAATATTTTTGGGGTTGGACTTGCTTGACTGGGCTGATAATCCCAGGATAACCTTGTCTGTCCCTGCAGCCCCTGGAGGACAGCCTGATCGCCTTCAGGACACGCTCCAAGAGGCCTCTGAAGGACGTTCCCCTGGGGCAGCTGGAGGCCGAGCTGCGCGCGCCGGACATCACCCCGGACATGTACGACCCCAACACCGCCGACGACGAGGAGTGGAAGAGGTGGCTCGGGGGGCTCATGAACGACGACGTGGAGAACGAAGGTACCTGGCAGATGGGGAGGTGGGGGGGTCACTAGGACTGGGGGTTCTGTGGTTTAACCAGGCCGAGTGCTGGTGCTGCACTGGGAGGTCGATCCAGGCTGGGGATGAGCGGATGGAGCAGCCCTGGGAGAAGGACTTGGGAGGCTGGACATGAGCTCAGAACCCCGCTGAGCCCTGGGCTGAGCCCCCAGTGTGGGCAGGAGGAAAGGGGAGGATTCTGCCCCTGTGCCCCACTCAGGTGAGACCCCACCTGCAGAGCCACCTCCAGCCCTGGGGCCCAGCACAGGAAGGGTCTGGAGCTGCTGGAGTCAGCCCAGAGGAGGCTCTGGGATGATCAGAGGGATGGAGCAGCTCTGCTGGGAGGAAAGGCTGAGGGAGCTGGGAATGTTGAGCCAGGGGAAGAGAAGGCTTTGGGGTGACCTCATTGTGGCCTTCCAGGACCTGAAGAAGCTTCAAGGAACATGGGGAGAGACTATTTCCAAGGGCCTGGAGTGACATGATGAGGGAGAATGGCTTCACACTGACAGAGAGGAGGTTTAGATGAGGTATTTGGAAGAAATTCCTCCCTGTGAGGGTGGTGAGGCCCTGGCACAGGGTGCCCAGAGAATCTGTGGCTGCCCCTGGATCCCTGGCAGTGTCCAAGGCCAGGCTGGACGGGGCTTGGAGCAACCTGGGATAGTGGAAGGTGTCCCTGCCATGGCAGGGGGCTGTAACTAGCTGATTATTAAGGTTCCTTCTCACCCAAACCATGCCATGATTCTATGTTGAAAGCCTGAAGCTTTGGTTTTTATTTACACGTGATATTCTTGTCTGCAACCATTAATGTGCTTAATCCCGTGCATGAGTCTTGCAGTCAGCTTTCCTCGTCTTCCCCATGGACCTTTGTGAGAGTTTTTAAACTTCAGGTGTCTCACTTGTAAATATTTACTCACCAACACACAGGAACTGGCAACCACAAAGGGAAGTGGTGGATTTAACCCCTGGTGCTGGGTCCTGGTGCTCACCATTGATCCACTGAATCCCAATGTGTCGTGCTCCTTGTTTGGGGCACTTTTTTGAGTAGAAACAGCTCTTTTCTCTTTGAGAGGAAGCAGGAACAAGCTCGGGGGCCTGGCTTCCTTTTTTTCCTGTATTTACAGGTTGCTTACAGTTGTGCAAATTGAATATAAAACAGAAACTGAAATTAAACTACTTCACTCTTTCTAAGTTTAGCTGAAACTCAGATCCCAGAGAATCAAGCCAGCTTTTTAAAATGGGAATGGCCATAGGTCAGGGTCCTAACAGCTCAGTTTGAAAGAGTTTGATATTGCTTCCATGAAAGAAATACAGTTGATTTCTAGCAGTAATTTCTAGCAATAATTCCAGCCCTCTTTGTGCCAGGTCAGGCAGTGAACAAAGAGCCTCTGTTCCTGGCAGCTGCTTGGTCCTGGGGCAGGGTAATGACAGTTCAAAACTGCTTCTTCTTAGATGAAGCAGACGATGATGATGACCCTGAGTACAACTTCCTGGAAGATCTGGATGAACCAGACACAGAGGACTTCAGGAATGACCGTGCTGTGAGAATCACGAGTAAGTTCCCCAGGAATTCCCCCTCCTTTCTTGTTGGGAGTAGTAATTCATTGGGAAAAGTGTTTTGTTGCAAGGATTTTTGCAGTGTAGGGTAATTAAATCAAGATCTGCGTGCTGGCTTGAGCAGCTTTTGGCTCTCTGGGAGTACATGGAAGGGTCTGGGTAGAGCTGCTGTGCTCAGGTGCAGCACAGCCTGGAGAACAATATTTAGGTGACAATACAACCTGAAATTAGCTGATGATACATCCTGAAGGCTTCAGGCAGTTCAGACTTGAATGCTTGCCTTGTGATTGAATGTAATTAAATTTTCTCTAAGTCCTCACAGTCTTCAACTTAGTTTTATAAACATAACACTTTCCATCTTTGCAACAAGCTACACTTGCCTCAGGTCTTATTACAGATTAATATAACTTTAATCATGAAAATGAGTTTTTATATGATATTTTTGAATCCAGACAGTCTCAGCTCAAGTTTTTTTGGGCCCAGCATTAAAAAGGGAATTATCAGGGGCCTTTCCTTTTTGGTGCTCTGTTTTCAAGAGGAGGGTTTCCCTTTGTGAGAGGAATTCCTTAAGTGAGTTGATATTATGACAGGATTACTGAGTGTTTCTTGGAACAGGCATCTTCATAATTCTTTTTAATTTTACTTGCAGAAAAGGAAGTGAATGAGCTGATGGAGGAGCTGTTTGAGACAGTAAGTGATAAACTGAGTGTGGCATTGAAGAATAGAGTTGTCAGATGTGACATGGAATCTGAAGGGGTGGCTCTGGAAACGCTCAGGGCTGGGTGTGTGCCAAGGGCTCTGCCATAACTGGGTCGTTTTTAGCCTTAGGAAGCAATGTCTGCAGGAATTTTCTGAGGTGAATGTCTGCAGGAATTTTCTGAGGTGAATGTCTGCAGGAATTTTCTGAGGTGAATGTCTGTGCTGAGAGGATCATCATGAGCTTTATTAGCCAAAGGTAAATGCACTCCTTGAGCTTTCTTCTCCTGACTTACTCCACGTTTGCTGCCAGTTCCAGGACGAGATGGGCTTCTCCAACATGGAAGATGAAGGGCCAGAAGATGAAGATGCTGTTTCAGAGTCTCGGCCAAATTTTAACACCCCACAGGCCCTCAGGTAGGAGCATTTGTTTATGGTCCTGATCTGTTCTGAGAAAAAGCTTCTGGTTACCTGTGGCAGCCACCAGAGAGAGATTGTCTTGGCAGCTCAGGCCACTGTTCTGAAAGCTCTGAGTTATTTTTATTCATATGATTGGACAATTAAATTGACCTTTTTTATTGTTTGCCACCAAGTCTTGACTTTACTGATTGTGATGCATCTGAAAGTTAAAAACAATGAAAAAGGTGACAGAGCAAGAGTGCCTGCACTAAGGTTGGTGCTTGTCTCAGCTGAAAACAGCCAAGGCCTTTCAGAATGTGCCCCAACAAGGCAGGATCTGCTGTGGGGAATTCTGTTCCTGCTTCTTCAGCCTCTGTGCTGTGTAGAGAACCATGGAATGGTTTGGGTTGGAAGGGAACTTAAAGCTCATCTTATTCCACCCCCTGCCCTGGTCAGGGACACCTCCCATCGTCCCAGGGTGCTCCAAGCCCCATCCAGCCTGGCCTTGGGCACTGCCAGGGATCCAGGGGCAGCCACAGATTCTCTGGGCACCCTGTGCCAGGGCCTCCCCACCCTCCCAGGGAACAATTCCTTCCCAAAATCTAAGCTGAATCTCTCCTCTCTAATTTAAAATCATTCCCACGTCCTCTCACGATCTCTCCATGTGAAATTGTCACTGGCACTGCTCAGTGGAGCAGGTGGCACAGATGGAGTGGTTGTTCCAAGCAGTGGGCAGCGACCCTGGGTCTGCTGTGTGTGGGACCAAAGCTCTGCAGGACCTGTGCAAAGATTGTCCCAGCCTCAGTGACAGCCACTCTTCATGCCTGTGCTCTGCACTGTGCTGGTGGCTGTAGTGATCCAACATCACTGCAGAAAAAGAATAATTTTCTTTCCCTTTTTATTGCTAAGGGGAGGGCAAAGTTCCCTTGCTGCCCTGACATTGTTGTGATGGCAAGAGATGCCTGAGGAGCTGTTTTGTCCAAGTGTGTCACCTTCGCTTTTAATTAAATATCTTGGATGTGTGTTGGCCTTTTCCAAGGAAAATGAATGCCTGGGATAGCTGAGGCCTAGGAGTGAGAAGGAATGTCTGTGAAGTTTGGACATTGGTTTGTGATGATTTTTGGTTTATACATAATAGCACCTTGAAAAGGAAAGGGACTAAAGCAGCTCCATCCCTGGGAGTGTCCAAGGCCAGGTTGGAAGGAGCTTGGAGCACCCTGGGATAGTGGAAGATGTCCCTGCCCATGGCAAGGGGTGGAATGATGGAATCAGATGATCTTTAAGGTCCCTCCAACCCAAACCATTGCATGATTCTGTGATTTCTCTCTAGGTAATAATTCCACTGTATTTGACCAGCTACAGGCTCTGGCTGAAGAGGAGCTGCAGGATGAATGGGGTCTCCTTGTTTATGGGGCAGAGCAGCTCAAGATCCAGCTGTGTCTGTTTGGGAAAGGAGCTAAAATGAAGGCTGGAGTTTCTGGATGCTCCCTCTGGGCTGAGCAGTGCCAGAGGGGAGTGCAGCAGCTCTAAAACCAGCTACAAACTGAAGGCCAGGCAGCTTTATGCTCTCTCCTATTTGTACACATTTGGTTTTGATAATGGGTGGTTTTATTAATTTTTCTTTGGTGGGCATTTCTCCCAGTTGTTTCTACCCTGGTTTTATCTGTGTAGAGGATTCTTAAAGGCAGAAATATCTATTTGATGGATTTGTTGTTGTTTTCATGATACCTTGCATTGGGAGCATCATGGAACAGCTCTGTAACTGACCTCAGGCCTGTTACAGAAGGGAAGCTGATAACCAGCAGAAATCAGGATATTAACAGGTGTAGCTGAAATAAATAAAATGAAATCTTGAATAAAGTTGGAACTGTTTTTGAAAGGATGGTGACATGTGCATCCTCTTTTCTGCTACTGCAGCAGCTCTTACTGTAGGATCTCTGGTAGAGTTCTCAGCATAAGGCTAGGAAATAATTAATTTTTTAGATAAAGTAGCAGGATTTGGGGCAGTGTGGGGTCTTTCTGGAGACCTTCCAGGTGATGAAATGCCACTGATAATACCTTGGGTTCAGCCCTTGCCTATGGTAGAAATTAAATAGGATTGGATGTTGCATTCTAGAGTGATTTGGACCCTGAGTGCTGGGGAGAGGATCCGAGCATGTGAGTGGGGCATAGATGGTTGGGAACGGTGGAAAAGGCTTTTAACTGTCCCTGGAATAAACAGCTGAAGCGTTGTATCCCAAAGGTGCAGCAGTGCTGGGGTGCACTAAAAGACTTTTATGTGGAAATAACTCAGGTTTTTTGAGCTGGAGTTATTGCTGAGTAGTACAGGGGTGGCCATCCCTGAACTGTGCAAACCAGGTACAGAGTAAAATACTCTAAATAAACATGAATCCTTGTTAAATCACACATTTATTGCATTTGGCTCTGCCTGGGTTCAAACAGATTTGAGGAGCCTCTGGCCAATTTGCTGAACGAGCAGCACCGGACGGTGAAGGAACAGCTGGAGCAGCTGAGAATGAAAAAGTCCTCGATCAAAGCACCCCAAGAGACTGAAAAATCAAAACCCCCAAATGAGAAGCCCCTCCAGAGCCTTGTTCTGGACAGTGCACAAAGGAAGAGGCTCCAGCAGCAGATGCAGCAGGTAATCAATGTTATATATGGTCTGATCTAAGGAATGTTTGCTGTGCACAGTGAGGGGCAGGGGAAGCCAAGGGCACAGCAGGGCTTTGCTTCCTGAAAGGAATTAACTGGAAAAGCTCCGCGTGAGTTGGAGCTTTATTAGGTGATATTCACACGCCTGATTTCACATGGAAAGGGAATTGGAATTGAGTGAAGTAGAGCTCATTTCTTGGCATCTGTTCTCACATGAGATGTTGCCTTGGCTGGCTGTGTTCTGTCAAAATCCTGTTTTCACCAACTTCTTTATTACTGTCTAAGAATATTGTTCTTGATCTAGTTTGGATTCTTTTTTTTTCCTCCTGCCACCACACGAAACTGTGTAGAAATTCAGAAATGGGCAGTTCTGGGAGCTGAAATCATTGTGGCTAAAGAAATAGTTATGTATTTATTTAGGAAAAAAAATCCTTTCTGTGTTGGTCGTTGTGAGGCTTCGGCACAAAAGCTGGGAAACTGCCTGAAGACTTCAACAGATGATGTGTTCAACATTTGTGTAATAAACTTTCTGCCAGTGGATATTAAAGTTTTCCCTCAGCTTTCTATTGCTTACAAGATTTTTTGCAGTCAGAGATTTTTTGGGGTGCTCAGGAGATATTTCTTGTGCCTTTGGACTCGTGCTTTCCAGTTTCTTGGATTTCTGATTAACTGAAAAAACCAATTTGTCTGATTTTATTCCGCAAGCATGTTCAGCTCCTGACTCAAATCCATCTTCTGGCAAGTTTCAACCCTGCTCTAAGTTCAGAGGCCAGCACCACCCGGATGTTTTTGGTAAGGAATACCTGGAATCAGAGCTCCATGAATTCAAATGATTGCTAGTCCCTGGGCATAATTAAAGAGATTAATTTTTTTCATTGATCCCATTAAACTGAGAACTAAGGTTCTGGAAAGGGCGGGAATTAGAAAAAAAATAAAAATCATGGAATCTCAGAATGGTTTGGGTGGGCAGGGACCTTAAAGGTCACTCAGTTCCACCCCCTGCCATGGCAGGGACACTTCCCACTATCCCAGGTTCCTCCAGGTCCCGTCCAACCTGGCCCTGGACATTTCCAGGGATGGGGAATCCACAATTCTCTGGGCACACTGTGCCAGGGCCTCCCTACCCTCACAGTAAATCCTCTATCCCTGGATTTGCAATGCTCAAAATTAGGAATTTAAGGCTATTTTTTGCACTGTGTGTATTTGTTCTCCACCTTGCACTTGAAGGCCTCTCTCTGACGTGTTTCTGTGCCTGACTTTGCAGAGCGAGCTCGGGAGCTTTGCCCGCAGCTCCACCCTGCTCCGGGTGCCCCTCAACCCCAAGTTCCAGACCATGTTCCAGCCCTGTAACTTGCAGGGGGCCCTGCAGCTCATCGAGGACTTCCATGCCCAGGTCCCAGTGGACTGGAGCCCTCGGAAAGCTGGGAAGAAGAATGGTGAGTGAGGGGACAGGGCGGGGAGAGCGTTGGCAGGGAGAGTTACTCCATGTGTTAAGGGAAATTCCCAGTTTGACCCTCCTGGAGCAGCTCTGGGGCCCCCCAGACTGTCACTGCTGGGACTGAGGCCCCTTCACAGTGACCCAACAGGGCCCTGCTGGACCCCCCACGCTCCCAGCTGGTCCCAGTCAGACCAGTTCCCTCCCAGCTCGGCCCCAGGCTCTGGGTCCTTCCAGCCCTTGGATGGTGGAGCAGCCACACAGAACAGCTCCAGCTGCTGCCCCCGGGGAGGGACCCTGGCAAAGGCCCCCCCTGAGCTCGTGTCCCCTCCCAGGCTGTGCCTGATGCTGCTGGGGGGGCTTAGAGTGGCCACTTGGCCTTGGTCTTTGCCTTGCTACAGAGCAAAAGAAAAGATGGAAGGGGAAAAGAATTTTACCTTTTGCTGGTGTAAACTTAGGGGTGAAAAACGAGGAAATCTGCAAATGCCAAGAAAAGGAAGAAAGTCTCTTTTTACAGTGAAAGGAGTGAAAGAAACAGAGTTTTCAAGAAGTGAGTTGTGAGAAATATTCATCCACTTGCACAGCTGTCCTTACCTGTTCATTCTTTTCACAGCAAGTGAATTCTCATGTTTGCCAAAGCAAGTGGCCTGGATTTTGGCAACAAGGAAAGTCTTTATGTACCCAGAGTTGCTGCCAATTTGTTCCTTGAGAGCAAACCCTCCCCGGGACAAGATCCTCTTCACCAAGGCAGAGGACAAGTAGGTGCTTCAATTATTGTACAAAATGTGTGGAAATGGCCTTCGTTTGTTAAGGAGAATTTCTGGGGTGCAGTCCTTGGGGAGAACTGTGCCACATCCCAGCAGCTCCCGAAGAGGTTTCTTATCTCCTCCCCTCCCTCTCTCCCTGCTCAGCCTGTTGGCTTTAGGGCTGAAACATTTTGAAGGGACGGAGTTTCCGAAGCCTTTGATCAGCAAATACCTCCTGCCCACCAAAACTGCCCATCAGCTGGCAGTGAGGATCAAGAACCTCAACATGAACCGAGCCCCCGACAACATCATCAGGGTAAGGGGCACGTCCTGGGGTTTGTTCCAGCAGGGCAGAGCTGCTCTGTGTTCCAAGGGCCTCTTGGTGCTGACACTTCTTAAAATAAAATGTCATCCTTTTGTTAGCAGGAGGATTTATCCTTTTATTTACCTTAGCCCCTGGACTTGGCAAGTACTTAAATTACTGGTTTGACTCTTCAGAGCCCAGACAGTCTGGTGGAACTCAGTAATCCTGACAAAAATTCATACAAACAACCTTTTGAGTAGCAAAACTTAAAGAAAAGTGCTGTTTGCAGCCAGCTGGGCAATAATCCTGTCCCGTGAGCTACTGGGAACTGCTGAAGAGAGACTAAGAACCAAAACCACGTAAAACAGCACTTGCACATGTGCCTGAACCTCTGGGAGAGCAGCCAGGATGGCAGTGAGCTCCTGTTCAGCCTGGGTTACTCATTTTTAACGTTTCTGTGGGTAGAACCTTATTAAAGAATTGCTTTATTCACACGAACGCTTTGACAGAGCACAGTCCTGCTCCATGCCAGCAGTGACCTGACCACAGTCTCCTTGTCTGGCCTTCTCTCCTGTCCCCACAGTACTACAAAAAGACAAAGCAGCTGCCTGTGCTGGTGAAGTGCTGTGAGGAAATCCAGCCCCACGAATGGAAGCCGCCCGTGGAGAGGGAAGAGCATCGCCTGCCCTTCTGGTTGAAGGTATTTCCTGCTGCTCTGCACTCAGGGCTGGGGGAGGGAATCGTTGTTTGGTTCATTTCTTGTGGGTTTTACTTGGGTTTCGTGTGGGTTTCCCTTGTGGGCTTTTTCTTGGAGGCACGGAGACCGTACCTGCGGGTCAGTCAGTCAGGGAGGTCTGTGCCCAAGGGAACAATTGGACTCGGAGGCCATAAAATCCAGTTCTGTTGATCACCCACTGTTACACAGGGGCCCTGCTGGACCCTCTACTGTTCCGTGTTTTTACTTCTGTAGTAGAAGTTCTCATGCATTTTCTATAAACATAGCTCTTGTTTTTCTAACCGGCCTAGAATGTTTTCTGAACTTCTGGATTGTTGTTCATTCCTTTCTCCAAGGCGGAGAAAGATGATAGACTCTGTTCCTATCCTGTAAAATTGCAGAGGTGTTAACCTCATCTACCAATGTGTGGTTGTTTTAAGAGAGGTATAAAAAGGTGAGAATAAAGGTGGGCAGGGTCCTTCGCTCTGCTGAGTGGTCCTGACCTGCTGTTTGACTCTGCGTGTTCGTGTCCGACACTGCGACACACAGGGAAGTTTCCTTCCCCACAAAATCTTGTGTTTACTAAAGCAACTTTTATAAAGCAGTTCAGTCTTGTTGTTTTTCTCAGGATCCCAGAGTCTCATAAAGGCTTTGCAGTGCAACTCATGAATTTAAAGTACCGTTAAGTAATATGCAGTAGGATAAAGTAAATAAAACCCACTTGTAGGAGCAGGTTGCTGTCTGTTGCCTTCTGTGGTGCTGTGAGAAGGTGGGAATACAGAAATAGCCTATAAATAATAAATTCCAACAAATTCTTGCTCCCTTCAGGCAAGCTTGCCCTCCATCCAGGGGGAACTGAAGCAGCTGGCAGAAGATGCCAAAGAGGCACCGGGTTCACCTGCTGCAGAATCTGTCCCTTTGGGGACAGAAAAGGAAGCTTCAGACACGGAATGTGATGACAAATACCCTCTGCTGATGCCCAAGGGGCTCGTGCTGACCCTGAAGCCTTTGGCCAACCGGTTCTCCAGGAGGCCCTGGAGGAGGCAGAGGTCGTCGGCTCTGAAGCCTGTCCTGATCTGCCCCAGCCTCTGCCTGCAGCCCAGCTCCAACCCTGTGAACATCCAGAAAACTGTGAAGTTGTCCCAGTCAGAGGCTCCCCCCAGCAAAGTCCTGGTCCAGGTCCCTCGGCCCATTCAGCCAGCGCCGGCCGTGCCGGGGGTGCAGCCCCTGAGCGTTCCAGCCATGGTGGGAGGTGGGGATGGCTTGGAATTCCAGAACGTGCTTCCCACTGCCCATCCAGACTCCAGACAAGCTTTCCAAGCTGCTGGACCACCAGCTCTGGTGTCCTCAGAGCCGGTGACTTTCCAGCCCAAGCTGATGCTGCCGGCTTTGGGCGGGACAAAAACGCGCAAACCTTGCGTGCGTAAGGGCTACCAGAGGAAAAAAGGGACAAAATCTGCCCCGCTGATAAAACCTTCCCCTCTGATCCAGCCCTCCCCTGTCATCCTGACTGTCCCTGCCACCACAGTGAAGGTGGTTAACATAGGCAATGGCTGCAACATGATCCAGCCCCTCAACACGGCAGTGGGCCGAGGCACTCAGGCAATTCCGGTCACAACCTTGCTGGTGAATCCATCCACCTTCCCATGCCCTTTAAATCAGCCTCTGGTGACCTCTTCCATCCCATCACTGATTGTCTCTCCCAACCCTGTTGGTCTGTCTGCACCTTCTGTGGGTGAAGGTGAGGAGCAGCTGACCCTGGTCCCTGCTCCTGGTGCCTTTCCCGCAGTGGAGCCCAAGGCGGAGCCCCCGGAGCTCTTCATTCCCTGCTCCGCCGTCTCCCCCAAGGAGGAACGTGACACAAATCCTGCCCCTTCCCATGAGGGCAGTCAGGACAAGGGGAACAAGAGTGACTGCTGCAGCTGGGCAGCGGGAGAGGGAGATGGCAACACCTCCGAGCCGTTGCCTGTGGACCTCTTGCCTCGCTTAGAAGATCCTGATAAGATGGTGAAAATCGAGTCCGAAGATTCAAGTGATGCTCCCAAAGAAGCCAACCCGGCACAGAAGAGGGATCTTCTGTGTGCTGAAGTGAAGGAGGAGTTCATGCTGGGCCTTGGCCAGGAGCTGAACATGGAGGCTGCGTGTTCCTGTGGGGATGACCCCAAGAAGGAGCAGGTTCCCTGTGAGGACAAGGGAGAGGAGGAACGCCGGGCTCTGCCGTCTCCTCCCCGGGGGGAGCAGCAGGGGGATGCAGGGGGTGCTGCTGGGCCAGCAGCGAGCAGTGACTCTCCAAAGAACCTCCCTTACCCAGCAGAGGGGGAGGCAGAGTTCAGCAGCCCCCCAGGAAGACCAGAGGACTCGTCCAGCATCGATGGTCAGTCCGTGGGGACACCGGCCGGCCCCGAGGCTGGAGGAGAGAGGGAAGGGCAAGAAGAAGAGGAAGAAGATGACTTTGATGATTTTACACAAGATGAGGATGAGGAAATGTCATCAGCCTCGGAAGAGTCGATTCTGTCAGTGCCAGAACTGCAGGTAAAGACAAAGAAAACTTTAAAACACTTCAGGGCAGCTGTGGGTGTCCTGAAACACCCTGTGGAGTCAGGGCCAGTCCCACTGGGAGCCTCACTGGGAAGATGGGCTGATAACTCTGATAGCCTGGCACTGTGCTGGTCACAGAGAAATTGGACCCCATATTTTCCTGAGCAGATTTTAAGCCCAGGCTGAGGGAATATATTGCAAATATGCAGATTGAAGCTCTGCTGAGCTGCAAGGACTCCTCAATGAGGCTGCTCTCTAAGAAGTACTTTAAGTAAAAATTGCTTTCCAGGTCACAATTCCAGCAAGGCTTTAAGAGCTAAGATGATCATTAAGGAATCATTAAGGAATCTCTTCGAACTTAAGGCTTAATCTGCTGAATGGCAGATGCTGAAATTTAATTTTGCACAGTACAATTTTAGGCAGCTCTGGAGGGGTTTGAATTCTGTTCCTTAACAGAATCCTTTAGTTGGGCAGGTGCTGATCTGTGAAATTGGCTGTTGGAGTCACGACGCAGTGAGGAAGTTGCTGTAGGATATTAAACCAAACAACAAAATAAAACAAAGTGATTTATTGTTATTAATTGCTTTCTAAGGAGACAATGGAAAAACTTACTTGGCTTGCAACAGAGAGACGTTTAAGCCAAGAAGGAGATTCTGAAGAAGAGAATTCCCAGGAAGAGAACTCTGAGCCTGAGGAAGAGGAGGAGGAGGAAGGGGAAGGAATAGAAAGTTTACAGAAAGATGATGAAATATGTGGAGATATATCAGAGGAGCCTAAATCTGCCTTCACGATGGCCAAGGCAGCTTCCCCACAGGTGGAAGCCCACAGGATGCCAGCAGGTGAGTGCTGTGGGGTTTTTTGGATGCCAGCAGGTGAGTGCTGTGGGGTTTTTTGGACACAGGGAGTGGGGAAGTAGAGCTGCTCTCTGCAGGGAAAACAAACCAGTGGGGATCCTGTCTGGGTTTAATTTCACTGATGTATCTGAGCCAAGTGGTGCTTTCCAGCTGGAAATACAATTTTGGGACCCAGTCACAGCTCTGTAAAAACAGCCTCTTGTGTGTGAGCCAAGGATCTTCAGTGCCTCAAAAATCTGCAGACAGATTTATGGTTTATGTCAGCTAATACCTAATACCTGTAGAAGAACAAGATAAAATAGCCAAATCTTTTCTAAGTTGAATTTTATCTGACAAGATCACGTTGGAGAAAAGGAAATGAAACCAAGTCCAGCAAGTGGTAAATGAACTTGAGCAGGGAACTTTGAGGAGGGGACCTCAGCTCATTAGATGAACAGATTCCTAATCCTAAAGCCACAAAAATCTGGATGTAGCCCCTCTTAGTTCCATATTTCATTCCCTGTTGTGTGATTTTAACTATTGTGTAAATAATCAGCTAAAAGGATAATTTGCAGAGTTAACAGCCAGCTCTTCTGCTGAGGTTGTGTCTGTTCCCCTCATGGCTGTTCTGCCCTGGTGTGCAGGATTCTGTTAGTTCCAGGAGAAGTTGTGGCTGTATCCAGGGATTTTTCCTGTCAGATGCTGTGGAAGCAGCCAGTTTGAGATGTTGGCCAGCCTGACTCGTGGGAAGTGTATTTCTCCTACACTTCCAGGGGGGCACAGACAGGAACTCATCACTGCCTCTGAGAGCTGCTCTTCTGTTGGCATCTTGCCCTGGCAGAGCTGGGGGGTACCTCTGCCACCAGCTGACCTTGTGCTCCTCCACAGGGGAGAACCTGAAAGCCCCTGGGAAGAGCAGGAGCTCCCACAGAACCAGGAACAAGCGGGGCCGGGCTCGTGCCAGCAAAGACACCTCCAAGCTGCTGCTGTTGTACGACGAGGACATCCTGGAGAGGGATCCCCTGCGGGAGCAGAAGGACCTGGCCTTTGCCCAGGCCTACCTGACCAGGGTGAGGCAGCCCAGGAACAGGAACAGCAGAGATTTGGGGTCCTCTGACACAGAACTCAGCCACAGAACTGCCAGTTCTGACTGGGAGTACTGGTCTGGCTGGGGTGGAGTTATTTCTTCCTACACCCCACGTGTGGTGCTTCAATTCCCAAACTGTCCCTGTCTTGAGCTGTGAGTTTTCCTGCTTTTCCTGTTCCTTCTCCCTCCTCTGACTTGAGTGGGGCAGCTGGAAGTGAAGGAGTCAGGGGCTGGGGGTGCTCAGCTGCTGCACTCAGTCCACAGCACCAGAACCTTCTGAATTTCTGAACTTCACAGTCTGGACTGGGATCCTTTCTCTCGCGAGCAGCTTAGGTTTATCTTTAAGGAACAGACTTGGTTGCTTCAATGAAATTGCAAGCACTGTGTAAATTCTGAGTAGAGGAGGTCAAAGATTACTAGATTAAAGGAATTTAGGGAGAAATTCCTCCCTGTGAGGGTGGGGAGGCCCTGGCACAGGGTCCCCAGAGAAGCTGTGGCTGCCCCTGGATCCCTGGAAGTGTCCAAGGCCAGGTTGGATGGGGCTTGGAGCAGCCTGGGATAGTGGGAGGTGTCCCTGCCCATGGCAGGGGGTTGGAATGAGCTGATCTTTAAGATCCCTTCCAAGACAAGATATTCTGGGATTAACTTGTTTTCCTTCTGGATGTTACCAAGCACTGTTGCTGCCCCCAGGTCCGTGAAACCCTGCAGCACATCCCGGGGAAGTACGAAGATTTCCTGCGCGTTATCTACGAGTTCGAGATCAGCACAGACAAACGGACAGCTGTGGATCTCTACTCCACTCTGCAGAAACTCTTGCACGACTGGCCACAGCTGCTGACAGATTTTGCTGCCTTTCTTTTACCAGAGCAAGCTTTGGAGTGTGGACTGGTAGGTAGAGTGAAAGGAGGAGGCCAGATTTTAAGCACCATGAATGCTTGTGGGAATGAAAAGATAAAGAGTTCTTCCTAGGGCCAGAAAGGCAAACAGCTGGTAAATCTCTTGCTTACCTTGCTGCTTTTATTAATCAGAATTTGGAAAGTTTGGTGTTCTTGGTAAATCTCCTGCTCAGTGTGACTGTGGAGGATCAGCCTCTCCCACTTGAATCATGTCTGACTGCAGAGACAACATGCAGATACAGCAAACAGTGGTTCCCCTGTCTCAAATCTGCCTTCCACTTTGTAGGATAGAGGGTTTAATCTGTTCCATTCTTTCTGGATTTCCCTATCTTATGTGCAGAGCCAAACTTTATAGCTCATGTAAGTATTGATTATACAAAGTGTTATTTCTCTTGCTCTGTCACTTCGCAGTTTTGCAAAGGGCATCAATGGAAAAAGACCAAGGCAGGAATTCTGTAGCTTTTTAAAGTCAATTCGAGATGCTTGGGAATATGTGCTTGAACATGAGGGTGACTCTTTTTCTTTTGGCCAGTTTGAGGAGCAGCAAGCCTTTGAAAAGAGCCGGAAGTTCCTCAGGCAGCTGGAGATCTGCTTTGCTGAAAATCCTGCCCACCACCAAAAGATCATCAAAGTCCTGCAGAGCTGTGCAGACTGTCTGCCCCAGGAGATTGCAGAGGTAACCAGGGACCCTTTTTCTCCCAGTCTGAATGCAGTCAGCCAGCCTGATTCCCTGTCCTGCTCCTGGACACCGCGGGATTTGCTGAGCACGTTCTCCCTTTTAGGGGTACAGCTCAAAGTCGTGGAGTCACAGAATGATTTGAGTTGGGAGGGACCTTAAAGCCCCTCTCATTCCACCCCCTGCCATGGGCAGGGACACCTTCCACTAGCCCAGGTTTCTCCAAGCCCCCTCCAACCTGGCCTTGGATTCAAGGGGAATTGGAGCTGCCTCTCCAAGAGGCCGCACAGTCGATGCCCCGTGCGTTTCCTCTCTCCCACCTCCACCTTGCCTTTATCACCTTGCAGTTGAGATTTTAGCTTAGTGCCATCTACAGAGTCTGCCTGGAATTCTGGAGGAACATTTCCAGGCTAATACGGTGGCTGGGTGTGGAATGATCTCAGAATATCCAGGAAGTTGTACCCACACAAGCACCAACTCCCGTGTCAGAGCTGTGATGCTCCACTTGCTCTGAGAATCCTTCAGAGGACAGTGAGATTACACGGAATGAGACTCATTTTCCTGGGCATTTCTCTTCCAGCTGAAGACCCAAATGTGGCAGCTGTTGAAGGGACATGACCACTTGCAGGATGAGTTCTCTGTTTTCTTCGATCACCTACGGCCCTCAGCCAGCCGCATGGGAGATTTTGAGGAGATCAACTGGACGGAAGAGAAGGAATATGAGGTGGAGCAATCTTTTCCCTAAAACCAGAAATGATAAAAGCAGAGACAAGAAACGTGTTTGAACTGGAATAACTCAAATAGAGGGTGCAGTTCCAGGGAGAGGGAAGCAGTGGGATGGGAGAGCTGCTGGTGGCCTGAAGCAAACTCTTCAAATTTTTGAACAGGATTTGTGTCTCTGGGGAGAACAAGATTTGATCACCTGAGAGCAGCTGTTGTGTGTTTGTTTTGCTGCAGTTTGATGGGTTTGAAGAGGTGTCTCTGCCAGATGTAGAGGAGGAGGATGAGCCACCCAAGATTCACGGAGCCGCCAGAAACAAGAAGCGGAAAGAGATGGGAGGCCAACACCACGACAAGGTGGGCCTGGGGCACCTCCCTGCTATTTCTGACCTCTGAGCAGATGCATGGGGATAAATTGTCTGATTGAGAGACGTGGCAACAACCTCACAAAGGTGGAAGGAATGGGATTGGGACGTTTCTGTTGTGCTTTGCTTGCCATCATCACTTCAGTTCTCTGCGGGTGTTGCAGCCCCCCGGCCCCCCATGTCCCCCCTGTTCCCTGTATGTCTGTCAGCTGCAGGATGTCTGTCAGCTGAGTATGTCTGTTTCCAGGAGGTCGAGTGGGTAGATGGGATGAAGGAATGTTCATGTTCCTGCCATGAAGGGAGTAGCGATCTCAAGCTAAAGAAAAGCAAAAGGAGGAGCTGCAGCCATTGTAGTAGTAAGGTTAGTGGAGAGGCCCGGAGTGCTCAGGGGGAAGTGGAGTCCTGCCAAGTCTCCCTGGTGTGATGATCCTCGGGCCTCGTGTCTCCCAAATCATGGGGTGAGGAAGGATATCAATCCAAAGGTACCCAGTGGTGCCTCCCTGTCTGGAGCTCTGACCGCACCTGCCCGGCCTTCTCCCATCTCTCTCCTCCTCACCTTCTACTGCCCCTCCTTGCTCTGCTAAATGATGTCATTTTTGATGTTCTTTTGGGTTAAGAATAAGTTTTTTGAGGAAGATGCTGCTGTGGCCACTGTGTGAAAAGACCCGTGCCTGTTCTTAATAATAATAATAATAATAATAATAATATTCAGCTTTCTAAAGCAAACATAATGCCAAAGTGAAGCCTCTGGCAGGGCCAGGAATACCTGGGAGGCAAAGGCTGAGGTGTGGTTGGGATGGACAGACCACGTGTGTGTGACTGTGCCTGTGGGTTGGTTTGCAGGTGTGCGAAAGCAAATTTTATAAGAATAAAGATTCTCAAGAGCTGCCTGCGAGCCTTGCTCAGCGAGAGCCGAGTCCCCAGCCGGAAGGGAAGGACCCTGGAATGTCTAAGGAACCTGCAGAAGAAATCCTGGAGAGCAGAGATGAGGGAGAGGACGTCCAGAGCAGAACAAAACCTGTCTCTAGGAAAGTGGACTCTGTGTCATCGGGTGAGTGGAAGTTCAGTGCACAGCAGAGAGTAAAATCCTCTCCAGGCTGGTTAACAAATGAGCAGAGGTTCAGGACTCTCTCGTGCACATTTATTGAGTATAATGAGAACTTCTAATCATCTTCTTTTCACTTTTTTTTCTTTTGTTCCTCCACTCTGGATGCTCCAAACCTGTCGAGCATTCCCTTCAACAAAACCTTTCCTGCCTAGAGAGTATCCTGCCCTTTTCACAATGATTGCTCCATTTAAGCTTCTCTTGCCAGGATACTGGCCCAGTCCCCAGTCCATGGTGCTGGTTCTTTCCCAGTTTCCATTTTAGCACAGCAGTTCAGAACCACCATTTCTCCAATCTACCTCTAAACAATCTCTGTGGTGCTTGTTTTTCCTCCAGTCTGCTACGGACAAGCAGAAACACAATTATAGCAGGATAAACAACCCGAGGGAGATCTCCTCCTCCCCCCCGGAGCCAGGGCTCAGCTCGAGCTGCTGTTGGGGACAACTCCCATTTAAAGACAGCAGTTTAAATGTGGCCTCATGTCTGGGTTTGTAGCCAGGGTGCCAAGAGCAGCAGTGGCTATTCCACTGAGAGTTTTGCTCTGGGCAATGCACTTTTGAAATCTTCATCACTTCACACAGCAGCTGGCTGTAGCAACCCACAGGGGTGAAGAAAATTGGCTGTAGATTGTCTGTTTTGAAGTACAGGGTGGGTAAAGTGCAGGTAGAGTCACAAAGCTGCTCCCAAACTGTTCTCATTTGCAGCAATAGGCTCTATAAATAAAAATCTCTTTAAAAGTCAGGGAATGAAGCCTCCAGGAGTTTTTCTTACAGCTTCTCTGACCTTGTTTGGGTTTCTTGTCAGGATCTCACCTGGAAGGAAGGGCGGCCTCCAGCAGACCTGGATCTTGTGAAAAACCTGCCCCTGCTGATGCCCAGGTTCCAGAAGCAGGTGCCAGTGCAGGTGTGGATGCTGCCCAGGACAAGGACTCTGCTGCCACTGGCCCCAGATGGACACAGCTACAAAAAGCTGCTCTAAAACTACCTCAAGAAACCAAAGACTGCCCTTGCACCGAGGGACTGCACCAGCAGCCTGGAGGGAATGGAGAGGCTTCCCTGGGGCTGAGCAGGGACCTGCTGCTCTCTGCTGCAGCAAAAGGGTCCCCGGGACCTCGACCCTCCTGTGGAGAGAGCCCAGGTCAGACTGAGGGGCTTCATTCTGCTTCAGCAGAGCAGCTCAGGAGCTCTGCTCTTGCTTCAGAAGGAGGTGGTGGCAAAGAACTTGAGAGACCTTTGCCCCTGAAAGGAAAAGCTGAAGCAAAGCAGGGCTGGATCACAATGGGCAGCAAAGCAGCCCCGGGTAAGAGCTGCAGCTCAGGAGCCCCCGGTCGCTGCAGTTTGGAGACAGAGGACAGAGGCTGCACTGGAGATGCTCCCGAGGGCAGGTCAAAGTCAAATGCAAACAACTGCTTCCAGGTGCACCAGCATCCTGAGCAGCTGGAGCCCAGAGCAGGCACAGCCTCCCTGGGGCAGAGGGAGGAGGAGCATCAGCAGCAGCAGCGAGTGACAGAGGCCACCGTGTGTGCCAAGAACAGCAAAGTCAGCTCCACTGGGGAGAAGGTTGTGCTCTGGACCAGGTACTTCTGCCTGACCTCCTGCATCTTTCTGTGTTCGCTGTCTGGCTCCAGCTCTCACTGGATCCGTTCTTTCCATTTTGAATTCCTATTTTCTGCCCCCTCCCTTTGAACGTTCCTCTGATCACGGTCCAGGAGTTTGGCCCTGGGAACAGCACTGGCTGCTCCTGGCAGGGCTGTTACTGGAGCACTTCAGGCTGGGAAAGAATCTTTTTTCTCTTTCAAAAAACTTAAAACCAGGCTAAAGGAGCTCTGCTTAGAGAAGGGTCCTGGGATTGGGGGTGGCAGGAGGAGCAAAGGGAGGAGCCTTGCTCAGGGATTGTTCTGAACTGGGAACAGGGCTGGGGGGGCTTGAAGTCTGTCACTGGTCTTGGGCTGCTTTCACAGTGGTTGGTTTTGCAGGGAGGCTGACAGAGTCATCCTCACCACCTGCCAGGAGAAGGGAGCCCACCTGGACACCTTCCACGCCATCTCTCAGAAACTGGGCAACAAGACAGCGAGCGAGGTGAGGGCTTGGTGTGGGAGAGCTCCTGCTCCAGGGAGTGGGAGGGGGGCTGGGAAGGAAGGGAAGGTGGGGGGTGCCGCTGTATCCGTCTCCCAAACTTCAGTTCGATGAAAAATCATCTCAGCTGCAAATAAAAAAATCAAAACCAAACCAAACTCTGCTCAGTTTTAGTGGTGCCCTGATCCTTCTGGCAGGGTTACTGTTGATATTTGAGCTGCACATTTGGTACTGGAGTTGTTTCAGTGGCTGCTACTCAAGTCTTCAGCCTCCTGCTTCTATACAAAGGATCTGCTTTTGTCTCTGAATCCTCCCAAACTGCCAGATTT
Organism: Eulacestoma nigropectus; assembly: GCA_013397775.1. Lineage (NCBI taxonomy): Eukaryota > Metazoa > Chordata > Aves > Passeriformes > Eulacestoma > Eulacestoma nigropectus. The sequence goes on along the minus strand of VZTE01000882.1, from coordinate 329,824 downwards.
TACCTGGAGGTTTTAACTGTTCTTCCAGAGAAAACAACAACCCAGTGCTCGTCCATTTCTCTTCCTTTATGACTGGATCTTGTATGAAATGCCATGCAGGTGTTCATTTTTTTAGTGTTACAAACACCCTGAACTCTGTAGTATGAAATTCCAGTTCTGTGACACCTCTTAAGTCACTTGTCACCCTGGATTTCCCTTGTTCTCCAGGTATCCCACAGGTTCAGGGAACTGATGAGGCTGTTCCACACGTCCTGCGATGGGAGCTCTGAGGATGAGGAGGATGCCACCAGTACCAGTAACACAGACCAGCTGTCAGATAAAGATCTTCTGCTTTCTGAGGAAGAACCTGATGACTGAGGTGATCAACTACTGACTGCACCAGAAGAGGCTTTTTTTGCCAGTTTGCTGCTAGACAGGTGCTGTGGAAAAATGTTTGCACAGGTACTTGAGACAGCACCTTCCTCTTTTTTTTGTTCAATTTCCTGCTGCACTTCCAGCCTGTACCAAACCAAAGGCAGGAAGTTAAGATGAGAACATTCTCCAGAACCTCCCTGAGGAGCTTCAGCAGTGAAACAACAGAGCTGAGGCTCGTGGACACTGACCTGGCCTCGGGGTGAAGGTTGGGTCCAGCAGCCTCTGACCAGGACCTGTAAATACTGTACCCTAAGATGTCAGTTCTCATGTGGAACAAACACATGAGGTTTTTTTTACGTTCTCCCCTTGTGCTGATTGTATGTGAGATAGTTACAGTCTGAACTCTGTATTTATTGTGTGGGTTTATTTGAACGGGCAGAGCAAATCCACTTTGCACAGTTGAGAAAAAACCCAACCAAAATACAAAAAATCAGCCCCCCCACAAAAGCAGCTTTCCTCCTTTACAACACAACTGAGTAGCTGGAGAACTCAGGCCAGAAGTAAGAAGATTTTTGGTGAAATGAGAAGAAAGCAGCAGCTGGGCCATCTCCAAAACCATTCCCTTTATTCTGGGAGGGATTTCAAAGCCCCTCTCACTCCCGCTACCCCCAGACACAAAGGTGGGTTAGTCTGAGTCTGCTTCATCCTCTGATCTATCTGCTCCAAACCCCGTCTCATAGCACTGGGACAGAGTCTTTAGCTCCTCCAGGGCCTCCTGGAAGTCGTCCTGCTCCACCCCAGCTGTGAAGAAGCTGCTGCAGCGCCGCACGTTCCACGCCCGCAGGTCCCGGCACAGCCCCGAGAGCAGCGAGTGCAGGATGGGGGAGCTCTGCAGGGCTGCCAGCACCGGGATGCTCTCAACACCTGCAGGGTTAGAGGCACGTCAGGGGTTAAAGATCCACCAAAACCTCATTCCCTGCCCTGTTCTACTTCACAAGCCTTACTTGAACTCGGCTGCTCCACACTCACAACTCGTGCCCTCAGGCACTCCCCACTGGGTTGGTTTGTTATTTATGTGGTAATTTTTAGGCCCTGATCTCTCTGTTGCAGAGTTTAAGGGGCATTTGTTACCTGCTGAGGAAGAGCCCTGGGCTTTGTCCAGGAGGAAGCCTCGGCTGGTCAGGAGAGGAGAGAAGAACTGGGGGAAAGGAGGCCGGGTGGCACAGGGCTGCTGGAGCACGTGGGATGTGCTGTGAGGAGGAGGTGAATTAAGTTACCCAGAGCTCCCTCAACTGTTCCCTGTTCCAAACCAGCACCCCCTGCCCGTACCCACCTGAAGGCTCCCGGGAATTGGGTGTGGAGGTACTGCTGGAGCACCTGCTCGGGGCTCTCACAGCTCTGCAGGGGCGACCGGGGCTGGCTGGGGCAGCTGCTGCAAAGGAAATTCAGGGTTTTCCAGCCTGAAACCATCACTGACACAGCTGCTTTTTAGCTGTTTTGCTCTAAAATTAGCAGCACTCAGTCACTAGACTGCTCCTCCCCTCAGCTGCCTCTCCGACTGGAGGGATTGTGGATGCCTCCAGTGAGGAATCCCTGCCGGGGAGAGTTCCAGGAGGTGCAGTTCAAATGCTGATTTACCTGGCGGGCCTCTCTTTGCAAATTCCTCGTAGCACAACAGACTGAGCAAAACAGCAGCTGACCTTTTGCTCCCTCCACGAGGACAGAAGCTTCCAGGGCACGTCCTGCTGGTGGGCACTTAAAGTATCGGGGAGCGAGGAGCCAGATAAGGCGGGGAAGGGAAGAGCCGCCCACGCAGCCACGACCTGGAGTTGGGGGACAGAGCAGAGTCTGGAACACGCTCCTGGCACTGGGGCTGTGCAGAACAGCTGTGGCACAGCTGGAAGGGGCCCTCACCTTCCTCCCAGAGAAAGTCAGGGAGTCAGCAAAGTGCATCATGGAGCCCTGGGAGGACCAGAGCCGGTAGGGAGCCGTGAGGGTGTCGAGCGCTGCTGCCAAAATCGCGCTGCTGTGGTAGTTCAGGGACGCCTGGGGAGGAGACAAACGCAGGAATTACAGGCCAGGTCACAGTCACCCCTTCCTTAACCCAGTTTTGTGTATTTAACTTAACCAGATTCTAAACTGTGCCTTTAAAAGAGGTGTTTAACAGTTATTTCAGGGTTGGGATAAGCAGCCAGTGTGTAACAGTAGTTCCAGCCCAGCTGTTTGCTAACAAATGCTCTGGTGCCAGTTTCCTTATCTTTCTTTGGCTCCTTAGGGCTCCAGTGAGGCTGGAGTTACTCTGTGCATGGAGAATAATGTAGTAAAGCCTTTTTTTTGGTGCCAACGCTGCAGGCAGCACCCCACCAGAAAGCACAGCAGCCAAGGAAATGTGTTAATATTTTCAAAAGTAGGAAGAAAACTACAGAAATTAAAAGTTGGCAGCTCAGTCCCAGTGAAAAAGCAGAAAAAGGTCTCTGCTGAGCAGAACAGCACCAGGAAAAACCACCCAACTACCGAGCTGCAGAAAACACTTTGAGAAGGGTAAAGCTGCAAGAGCTCAAAGCTCCCCCACAGTGGGGGATCCCAATCCAGGACTTACGTCGTATTTTATGTATGGAAACGTCACGGGAGGTTGTGGCTTGATTCCCAAACTCCCACTGAGTGACAGGGGGCAGAAGAGAGAGCTGTGACGGGAGAGGTGGGCAATGCCCAGGGCTGTGTTCATCAATCTGTAAAAACTGTTCTGAGGGTCCTGGGGGAAAAAAATCCAACCATTGGAATCTTAAAGAGGGGGCAAGAGCCTGTCAAAGCCAGGCTGGGCACCTGTTCTTGGTTCCCCCCATGGTTTACTCACTCCCACGGTACTCAGGACTGGAGTCAGGCCCCAGGTCAGGATCCCTTTCCGTGAGTACTCATCGTGGAGCAGCTCTGTCACCTTGGCACCAACTCCAGAGAATCCGTTGTGAAGATCACAGAGGACTTGAAACCCCTGTGGGGAACAACGGCAGCATCTCAGATTCTGCTTCATCTCGAGCAGAAAGTTTCCTGAAAGCAAGGGAAGCTTGGAGAAGATGTGAACCTGCAGGTAATCACACTCCTCGACATAGAAGTGCAACCGATCTTCCAACTCCTCGATGCAGGCAGGGTCCTGCAGGAGACTTTCACCCTGCCCAAAGGCTTCGAGACAACCACAATCCCTAAGGGAAAAAGGAAGGAAGACTTTATTGTATCCCTTTTATTAGTCCTTGAAGGCAAAACTCAGCTCCTCTTCTGGATTCTGGCCCAAACCCCTGGCCGTACCCATCGTGCAGGTACTGACGGACCACGTAGACGCTCTTGGGGTGCAGGTGCACGTTGAGGTAATCGGACCAGAGCCGCACGGAGGGAGCGTCCTGGGACCCCGCAGGAGCTGCACCTGCAGGGAGACAGAGGAGAGAGCAAAGGCCCTTTCAGCTCTGAGCATCCCTGAGAATACAGAAATCAGTTTTTAACTTGTCCATTTTTTTAGCCCATTTGCTGCTCTGACCCAGCTCTCTATAAGCCAAGCAGACTTCTCCCATAGTTTTCCTTCTCCTCGTTCACTACCGCGTTGTGCCACAGCAGGGCCAGGGAATTCTGCCTTTCTGGAACTCCCATCCCAGCGAATGAACCGAACCCGCACCGGCCCCGCGCACAAACCTGGCCCCGCAGCACCGGGATTCCCCTTCCCGTCCCCGGCAGCGTCTCCCTAGGGGAACAATCCCGGCGCGGCGGTTACGGGGCGCTTCGCCTCGTCCCTGCTCGTGTCCCGGGCAGGGAGCGGTGCGGGACCCGCGGCCGCGCTCACCCTGCGGCTCCCGGTGTCCCGCGGCGCGCAGCCCCCGGCCGGGGCGCGGTCCCGGTAATCGGCCACGGCCCCGTCCCTGCGACACAAAGCGGCGGCAGCTGCGGCAGCCCAGTCCCCTCCCCTCCCGTCCCGCCCCGTCCCGCACTCACCAGGTCACCGGCGGCTCCGTGCCCGCGCCGTCGGGTCTGAGCGAGCCCACGCCGCCTGCAAAGAGAGCCCGGTCACGGCGGGGCCGCCCGGTGGCGGCGGGGCCGCCCGAGCCCCCCCATCCCGCGGTACCTTTCAGCTCCAGCGCCACCAGACGCGGCGTGGGGGTCTCGGGGCCGCCCGGGCCCCGCCCGAACCGGAGCAGCGCGGCCGCGCGGAGCTCGGCGGGCTCGGGGGGGGCGCGCAGCGCGGCGGGCCGGGGGG
>VZTE01000882.1:308443-325067 GCA_013397775.1 Eulacestoma nigropectus | reverse complement strand
GCATCGCCGCGCGGCCCCGCCGCAGGAACCGGGAGCGCGTCACGGCCGGGCCCGCCCCGGACGGGCGGGGACGCGAGCGGGGCCGGGCACCCGCGCCAGGCGCGGCCACGGGCTCGGACACGATCGCGGCCACGCGCACGGGACACGGAGCCGGACACGGACTCGGACACCGGGGCTGTGCAGCCTTTATTGCGCTACAGGGGCCCCGCCAGCCGGTCCAGCTGCCGCGGGTTGGAGCCGCTCAGGAACTGCAGCTCCGCCTTCCCGTCCTCCGTGTGCGCTGCGAGGGAGAGAGACAGAGACTGAGGGAGGGATGGAGGGATGGAACGGGAGCGGGGGGCCCGGGCTCTGACACCGCAGGGCGGGCACAGCCCCGCTTTTTGCCCCCTCCCCGGGCACTGACCTTTCTCGTGCTGCAGCCACTTGCGCTCCAGGTAGTAGCCGTAGCAGCTCTCGAACTCCCTCGGGCTGTAGTTGGCGACCGGGATGGGCACAAAGGGGTCCAAGGCGTCGAACCCCTCCTGGGAAGGGAGGTCAGTCGGGGTCAGTGGCGGGGGCTGGGTGGGGACGCGGCCCGGCCGCCTGGGAGCTCAACCAGAGCTCAGTCATGGAGTCACGGAATCTCCTGAGCTGGAAGGGACCCAGAGGGATCATCCAGTCCAACTCCTGGCCCTGCACAGACACTCCAACAACCCCACCCTGGGCATCCCTGGCAGCACTGTCCAAACGCTCCTGGAGCTCTGGCAGCTCGAGGCCGTGCCCATTCCCTGGAGAGCCTGGGCAGTGCCCAGCACCCTCTGGGGGAAGAACCTTTCCCTGATATCCAACTTAACCCCCCCTGACACAGCTCCAGCCATTCCCTCCGTGTCCTGGTCACAGGAGCAGAGATCAGAGCTGCCCCTCAGGAAGAAGTTGCAGATCCCTGAGGCCTCCCCTCAGTCTCCTCCAACTGAACAAACCAGATGCCCTCAGCTGCTCCTCATGGGGCCCTCTCCAGACCCTTCACCATCCTCGTGTCCCTCCTCTGGGCACTCTCCAGCAGCTTCATATCTTCCATCGATTGTGATGCCCAAACTGCCCGCAGGACTCGAGGTGAGGCTGCCCCAGCCCAGAGCAGGGACAATCCCCTGCCTCGCCCGTGTGCCTGGCACACCCCAGGACACTGCTGGCTGCCCTGGCTGTCAGGGCACTGCTGACCCAAAGGTGTGTGTGATCCACAGGGATCCTCAACAGTGTCCCCTGGAACAGAACCAGGTCACCAACCAGGATTTTTGTTCATTTCCCAATGTGAAGACAAAAAAAAACCCAAGAGAGACCGTGACTCACCTTTCCCAGCAACTCGTGGGGAGTGTAGGCTGAGCTGGGTTTGAAGAGTGAGCCAGTCTGGCTGAGGGTGGTCACAATGGCACCTCCACTCTGGAAGGCAGATCAGAAATAAAAATCCTGTTAGCTGCAAACCCAGTGCTGGTTTAGGATCAAGCCCTGAGGCATCTTCTTCTTGGAGGATGGAGCTGCTGGAGCAAGTCCAGAGGAGGCCATGAAGGTTCCATGATGGAGCCCCTCTGCTCTGCAGCTGGGCTGGGAGAGCTGGGCATGTTTACCTGGAGAAGGGAAGGCTCCAGGGAGACCTCAGAGCCCCTTCCAGGGCCTAAAGCAGCTCCAGGAGAGCTGGAGAGGGACTCGGGACAAGGGATGGAGGGACAGGACAAGGGAGAATGGCTTCAAAGTGACAGGGCAGGGTTAGATGGGATATTGGGAAGGAATCCCTGGCTGTGAGGGTGGGGAGGCCCTGGCACAGGGTGCCCAGAGAAGCTGTGGCTGCCCCTGGATCCCTGGAAGTGTCCAAGGCCAGGCTGGATGGGGCTTGGAGCAGCCTGGGATAGTGGAAGTTGTCCCTGCCCATGGCAGAGGGATGGGACTGAGTGGGCTTTAAGGTCCCATTCTGGGATTCTGGATTCTTCAGAAATTCTACAAGATGGACTTTTTGTAACGCTCCTGACCACACTAATCCTGGCTGCTCCAAGTCCATGTGAGCACAGGGAATACACAGCTCGTGTGCCCAGGGCTGGCATTAAAACTTTTCTTACCTATAATGGGTTTTCTATGCAAACAAGTGAAGTACTTTAAAAAGGACTTTCCAATATACCTTTTCATCTGAAGCCTACTCGTTCTACCTCTTGAAAAAGCAGCAGGAGGAGTTGACCTCCTACAGCAAAATGTTCGGAAACTAAAAGTTCTCATTAGTTCCAAGAAATCAGAACCCAAACTGTCCCAAGGGCTATCAAACACCTCTAGCTCAGGGTCCTACACCAGAGCCTGGCGGGGGAATCAGGAAATGCTGTTACAGATGTGACCTGTTCTCATTCTCTTCGGGTGGTGTCACAAACACTGATGAGACACTGCTGCCGTGCCTGTGCTCTCTTTCAGGGGTGTTGGACTCGCAGCTCCAGGCTCGTGGCAGCTTTAATTGCTGGGAATGACACAGCCAAAGGCAGAGCTGGAACTCACCCAATCGTTCCTCACCATCTTCCGCAGGTTGTGCACGAGCGTCAGCTCCTCTGGAGAAACCTGGTGGGGATTGTCTGCATCACTTTTTTATTGCCAGCAGCTTCTATCTGAGACACAAACTCCCCTCCCCTCCTTCCAATCAGGCTGCCAGGATCATTTGTATCCTTCAGGCACGGTTTTCTCTTTGCTTTCCCTCAGCCCTGCAGCATCAAGCCTGAGTCATGCTGCACTGAGCAACACCCAGGCACTGCCTCTCCAACAACACCCACCTGCACTTGTGTCTCAGGGAGAGGCAGTAAAATTCAGTAAAAATCGTCTAAAGCACAATGTGAACCCTTCAGGTCCCTCCAAAGCCAAATGAACATTTTCAGGGATTGCCACAGAACCAAAACTGAACAAAACACCCTCCCTGCTCCCCCTGCAGCAGGAATCAGGGCTGTCCCCAGGGCAGAGCTCTCCTCACAGGGCTCTTGTCCTCCTTCCTCAGCGTGGTCTGTCCCCAGAGCGCGTTGACGCCGTCCACGGCCACGAGGAGCCGGAAGGAGCCGCGGTGACTCTGCTGCTTGATTTCCCTCAGCACCACCCCCACGGCGTCGCTGGCACTCCTGACACGAGCCAGGCCCTGCAGGGAGCACAAGACACAGCACTCAGCCTGGATTTCTTGCTGGTGGGTGATGCTGGTGACTCTTGGGCTGCCCTTCCTCGGGGAAAGACAAACTGACAGTTGACAACCTCTTTGTTGCTTTCCAAGGAAGAGTTTAAGCACCAAAATGTGGGAATTTCAAATTCTAACTTTGTCTTCTATCCAAATTCTCTGTACAACTTTCTTTACAGATCCACCACATCCTCCACAATATCTTTTGTTGATAAGGAGACACCTTCTATTTCCCAGGACTCACACCTGTAAGATCTTTAGGAGCAATCTGTTCCACAAACACAAGGATGGGATCCTCTGGTACAGGTGAGACCACTCCAGCAGCAATGGTTATTCCTTACCTGCTCCACCACTTCTCCCAAAGGTCTGCCCTCCTCTGTGCTTTCTTGTTTGCCCCACATGTATTTTTTTTGTGTTTTTATCTGTGGGAAGAGAACTATGATTAGACTGGGGATGGAAGGGGGCAAAGCAAGGCTGGACTGCAGAATCTGGGAGAAGTATCCACCACCAACAGCCATCCCCACAGAGGGGATCTAAAGGGCTTTTCCTACAGCACCTGAAGTCCAGCACAGGGCAGTGGAGTTTGGATCCACAAACCTCTCTCAGGAAACGTTCATTGGAGGTTTTGAAGTTCTTGAGCCACACAGAGGCCTGCAGAGGCTGATCCAGCCGGTCTTTGTTGTAGGAAGACTGCAAAAGCTCCTTGCAGTTCTTCACCCAGAGATGAGCTGTGAGCAAAATAAAACAGTTGTTTTGATTTTTTTTTTTTTTTAGTCAAAATAATGGTATGAGCTGGGGGTGGTGGGGGTGTTTATGTTGCTTGTCCTTATTTTGCAACTCTGGTAAGGAAAGCCACAGAATCACGGGATGGTTTGAGTTGGGAGGGACCTTAAAGATCAACCAGTTCCACCCCTCTGCCATGGGCAGGGACACCTTCCACTATCCCAGGCTGCTCCAAGCCCTGTCCAACCTGGCCTTGGGCACTTCCAGGGATGCCACAGCTTCTCTGGGCACCCTGTGCCAGAACCTCCCCACCCTCACAGGAAACAATTCCTTCCCAATATCCCATCTAACCCTGCCCTCTGGCAGTGGGAAGCCTTTCCCCCTTGTCCTGTCACTCCAAGCCCTTGTAAAGAGTCTCTCTCCATTCTTCTTGTAGCCCCATTAGGTCCTGGAAGGCCACAATTAGGTTAACCCAGAGCCTTTTCTTATTCAGGCTGAACAATCCCAATTCTCCCAGCCTTTCCTCACAGCAGAGCTGCTCCCCTGATCCCTCTGGTCATCCTGGAGCCTCCTCAGGTCCATGTCCTTCCTGTGCTGGGCCCCAGAGCTGGGTGCAGCTCCATCCTTACTGGAGAGCTCTCCCTTGGGATCGGAGGAGGGCACACAACCCAAACAATCTCTTCCCGTGCTCGTTAACAATGGGGAAAACCAGACTGACCCAAAGCACGTATGAGCAGGTGAAAATAACCAATTATGCTCTACTTTATCTTGGGTTTTGTGTTTTATGAGCCTTCTCCACTATGGAAAACCGAGGACAGACTGAGGTGGGCTATCCTACAGCTCCTGAAGCAGCATCTTTTGGTGTTTGGTGTGCTAACAGAGCCCTGGTTTTCTCACCATCCGGGATGTGCAGCACCAGCCAGCCCTGCCTCGAGCAGTAGTGAACCACGTGGCACAGGGTCATGGTCTTCCCTGTTCCTCTCTCACCATCTCCAGCAAGGACTGTCAAGGAAAGTCTCTGGAAAACCACTTCAGTCTGTACTTGACCGTGATTCCTCCAGAAAGGGCATAAGGGGAGTTCAGAGGTTGTCAAAGCAAGGATGGCATTTCCACCAGCAAACCTAGAGAGTTCCTTCTCCCATTCCCCACCCCACTGAGCAGAGCTGAGGAGCCCCGTGCCCTGTGTGCTGACCCTGTTTGTAGGCCTGTAGGGCCAAACTGAGTTAGAATAAAGGTATCCAAGTCCCAGGTTTCCTGAAGTGCTCGGGGTCCCTGCACTGACCACAGTCCTCGTGGCACAACCACCTCCTGGAGACTGAACCAGCTCAGGCTCAGAACCCTCTCACCCGCACAAATTGCTTGTGTTTCTCCTCATTCTCCCCTCAGGCAAGAGCTAAAGGATACAGATCACATATCTGACAGCAGGGTGGGCGAAGTTGGAGCCCTTCAGGTAAGCGAGGAGCTCGAGCGCCGGCCTCCGCACCATCACCCGGGCCTCGTTGAAGGTCTGGATCTGAGAAAGGAGCAGATGTGACCGAGCTGCCACGAGCTGGCCGAGCACAGCTGCTCCCAGCCTGGCTCCATCCCTGCCTGGAGGCTCCCAACAGCCCCAGCTCTGCCCTCTCTGCCCAGCAGTGCCGACAGGGATGGTCAAGCGCCGCTCCCCCTTGGTGAAAGGACCTTCTTGTCCTTCCTGTGCCTGGAAAGGGTTTTCTGATCAGCTGTTCCATCCTGCTCCCACAGACTGGGGGTGGGTGACTGGCCTGTCCATGAATCCCAAGTCGGTGACCTGGATATGCACAGGTAAGGAATCTGTTCCTGACTCAGGCAGCTGAGCCCGGAGCTCACAGAGGGGAGCCCGGCACGGCTCCATCTGCCTCACCACACAGATCAGGAGACAAGATTTTTTTTTGTTATTTCATGAGACAGCCTGTTTCACACAGAAATACAGCCATGGAAAGTATTTCTGTAATTCACTGTGTGCTCGGATGTTGGAGATGAAAAATAATGGAATGAAGGTTGCCTGAGGTGGAACCCTCAAACTCTTCTGCCGCTGCTCTGGGTGGTTGACTCATCTCATTTAGATGTTGAAAATAACAGTAAGGATGAGGAATAACTGCACTCTTGCTCTCTCTTATTCCAACAGGAAAACATCACAGTCATCAGTGGACCTAGTTCTTCCCACACAGAATCATGGAATGGTTTGGGTTGGACGGGACCTTAAAGCTCCTCCGATTCCACTCCGATTTCCCTGCCACGGGCAGGGACACCTTCCATTAGACCAGGTTGTTCCAAACCCCATCCAGCCTGGCCTTGGACACTTCCAGGGATCCAGGGGCAGCCACAGCTGCCCCGGGCATCCTGAGTGCATTCCCTCCAAGCTCCAAGCTGGAATACCTGCTGCTGGAAGCGATAGGGCAGCCCGTGGGGGAACACAGCCTTCACCTCCTCCAGGGGGATGTTGTACAGGCGACCCTCGTGCTGCTCCGCGTGCTTGGCCTGGAAGGGAAAACGGGAACTGTCACACTGGGGATGCCTCTTCCCTGGACACAGGTGGCCTGGGAATTCCCACAGGAGGCCTTGAGGGAATGCTCAATCACAGGCAATGACCACTTACTGGGAGGCAGAACAAGATAAAGCAGGAATTGTGAGGTCAGGACACTGCTTTGGAAGAGGTTCAAGAAAGGAGATCCCACTTGGCACTAAACAATGAAGGGACTCCCTGAGCTCGTGTACAAACTGTGGTGTTTTGGGGGCACCAGTGGCCCTGTGCTCCATGAATTTACCTCGCCTTTCACCAGCCCCCCAAACCCTAACAGCAGCATGACGCCCTTTTGAGTTACCTGCTGGTGTCACATTCACTTTTTTTTATGACAAAATGTTGTTTTCTGCCTTGGGAGTAATTCCTGGGAGTAATTCCCAGGAGTAATTCCCACGGTGCCATTTGGTTACTGGGACTGGAGGCTGAAAAACTCACAGTCTCTTTTCTGGGGCAATAATTTCCAGTCCCTTGTGGTGACCTCAGTGATCAGGGTTATTCCTCCACTGGGCTTGAATCCTGCTGCATTTATTTCTAGTGTTTACCTGCAGGTCTGACCATACACTGCAAGAAGCTGTTGCCACTGAGATCTGAGAGTTTAATGCCTGCTTTTCCCCTTCATTATTCTCTTTTCCTGCCATGCAACACCTGCAAAGCACTTATTTATTTCCTCTTGCTTGAGTCATCAGTTTTTGTGTCTTGTCTAATTAGGACAGTAAATAGAGACTACTCTGCAGCCCCTTCCTGTGTGACTTTTAGCATTTTTGTGTTAATCTTTGAAGCTTAGATCATGTCCTGCTCTGCTTTCTGAATTTTTCCATGGATTTAAAATAAAATATCCTCCTCTTTATTCTTGTGCATGCCAGTTTTTATATATAACAACAAATAACAATTTCCTTGTTTTTTTTTTATTTTGTGTGCAAGCAGCTGGGCCTGCAGGTGTGACTTCTGCCTGTTTGGCCAGGAATATTTGGCTTTTCCCAGTTCTTGATGGACTCTTCATGGACCACTGTTGCACACTCACGAATTTTCTGGCCTCAGGATTCTTGTTAGGTCTCCCTTCCCTTCTTCAGACCCGATTTGCAGCCTTTCAGCACAAAACACACCTCTGCTCTCACCTTCTGCCCCTTCTACTCAGCAGTACCCCCTACTCCACACCTCCCTAGGAAAGGTTCTCCCAGGACAGGCCAGTGTGCCCTGGCCTCTGTGGTTTGCCTTGGCACAGCTGCAGGACTTGAGGAACTCCCAGGCTGCCAAACAGTTTCTAGGAAGAAACCATTTGGTAACTTCAGCCAAGGGCTGAGCTGCTGGAGCTGCCAAACTGGTGCTCAGTGGTCAGGAAATCTTTGCAATAGGAGGGGAAATGTTCAATCCTGGCTGATCAAGAGGCGCCCTGCTGTAAGGAGGCATCACCTGAGAAGAACTATGAAGTGAGGCTTCAGGCTTTTCCCAAGCTTATTTCAAACTGTGGATTCCCTGGAGTTCTGCACGTGCTGGACTCAGACCAACAGCACCTCTGGTTTTCCATCGTTCAAACAGAAAAGCAGGACTCCAGAGCCCATTTTCATTCTCAGCTTCATCCCTGACTTGCTGCATAACTTTGGGCAAATTCCTTCACTCTCCCACCATCTGCAAAGGGGGTCAGTGTCTTTATCCTCACATTCAGCCACTTGGCGCTTTGCTAATGGAAAGATACACGAAGTCTGATGAAAAATGTCATGTTCAGTGGCTTTCTTAGTCCCGTTTTAACGGGATTGTCTGGTGCAGGAGCTGGGGGGCACTGCGGTTTGCTGCTGGAGGGACCCAGCGAGCCCAGGGAGGGCTGAGCCGGCCAAAGCTGTGCCAAAGCTCAGGCACAAGTCAGAATGCCAGAGCCAGTTGCCTGGCAACGAAAAGGCAGGCACAGGACAGTGGGGACAATCCTGGCCATCTGGCCTGTGCTGTGCAATCCATGGAGACACCGGGTCACGTGCAGCCGATCATCTCCCCCCTGCCGTTTCCATAGAGACCCCGGAGGAATCGGCACGGAGAGACTCCAATTACACAGGCAGCAGAAAAGCACCTCAAAGGCTTATTCCATTCATGTATTCCCCTTCATTTTGTGCTTGAGATGGGGAGTGTGAGGCTGGAATTGTGATGCTGCAGAGCTGTGCTGTGCTGAGGTCATCTGGGGTGTGGTTTTTATCCCCTTCACAGCCAGCTCAGGGAGGCTTTTCCAAGGGAAGAAAAACCCTGGAGTTGAAATTAATGGTGTCTGATGACAAGCTAAGCCACATCCCAGCTCTGCAACACACACTCTCATCCCTGCAGCTCTGGAGAAGGAATCAATACCTGCTCCCAGGAGCTCTCAGGCAGAGCAGCCCCATCCTGAGCAGGTGCCCTGTACAGCCATGGCCCGTTCCCTCGGGGCTGGATCCCTGGTTTAGGTCTGTGTGCCCCCTTCCCTGGAACAACACAGCCCCAGGCAGCGCTCCTGGCTCCAGCATGGCCCCTGGTGGCACCCAGGGCTGGCCGTGTGGCAGGGACAGTGGTGGCAGTCACTCACCGGGTCGCTTTCGCTGGTGTGGAAAACTGCTCGGGGCCTTTCTGCCGGGACATCCTGGGTGGACACGGAGCTCAGGCCACCCCTGGCTGCCGTGTGGAAGGCACAGCCCTGGTCCAGCTGAGGGGAGAAGAAGGCAAAGAGACAACAAAGCTCTCAGCAGCCAAGGATTGCTGGTGAAAAACAACCCAGGGAGTCTGTTCTGTGCGCTCGTGGCTCACACCCTGCGATCCCGCCGAGGCACGTGCAGCCCAGAGCTGAACCCTGATTGCAATTAGAATGAAAATTCGTCATTAGCATGGAAATTCATCATGAAAACCCATATGCTGTAGAACCAGATCTCACATTTAGATACCTGCACTGAAACCAGTCCCACCTGAGCCAGTTCCACCTGAAGCCACCTCAGTGAGCCAAGCCCTGCACCTGAGTTTTACCCCACAAAATTCCTCGAGATCCCACATCCAGCCACTAAAGCCTCACTGCTGGGAAGTGCCCACCACGTTTCTGCCTACACTGAGGAGTGGCAGCACCCTGAAAATTCAGGCTGTCTAGCAACCCATAATCACCTCAATTACCGAGGGATTAGCGCAGCTCTGCCCACTATTTGATATTTATAATTACACTCCCTGCACTGATTTCCCTGACTGTGTCCCTGCATCCAGACTCTGGCATTAGGATACAGACGTGGCTGAGAAACCAAAACAGCCAGCTAAGCTGATTAATTCATTTTTCCCCAGACAGACTGCTGAAGCCTGCCTGCAAAGCCCAGCCAAAACAGGCAAGAAAGTGAGCAGTGGCAGGACAAGCATTTTATTATGTTGTGGTGAAAGAAAACACAAACATTTGTCAACGATTTTAAAAGTGCATCCTCCAGACAGGCTCTGGGAGAAGCTGAGAGCCCCTCACAGCACCGACAGGGCCAGTTGCAGCTGAACAGAGCCAGCAGTTTCCTATTTGGTCTGTCTGGGTGAGAGCAGCAGAATGCAAAGCTCAGGGCCAGGGACAGCTGTCTCAGCTCTCCAGGGCATGACAGAGCTCTGCTGCCACCCCAGTGCTCCTCAGGGGGCCACTGCAAAGCCACAAGGGCTCGGGAGAAAGTGGGATTACCCACATTCCGTGCTCAACACACACCAGATGCCTGAATCAGCATTTGGGCACTTGGCCTCCTGTTAGGGAGGGAATTAAACCAGTCTGGACCCTCTGGAACAAACTGCTGCAGTGTAAATAGGGGGATCACCAAACACATCTTGTTCCCACATTGCCCTTTTCCTCCTCAAACCCAAACGATCCTTCAGGATGGTTTATTTGGCTCTGTTTAGTTTAAAATCCATGGAAGTGACAATTTACAGCCTTGAGCAAGGCACAAAGATGCCAATTTAATACATGAATAACTACAGAAGGCAACTCTTGTCACCTGATCCCCTAGAAAATGTCAGCCCTAAGTCACCCCCAGCCTGGAATCAGAGTCCCTCTCATTTCCCTTGAACACCCTCAAACAGGGTGCCCAGAAAAGCTGTGGCTGCTCCATCCCTGCAAGTGCCCAAGGCCAGGCTGGACGGGGTTTGGAGCAACCTGGTCTAGGGAAGGTGTTCCTGTTGATGGCAGGGGGCGAGACTGGATGTTGTGTGAGGTCCCTCCCAACCCAGTCCATTCCATGATTCTGTGATCCCACATTCCCTTCTCCTCAAGTCCCAGGTGAGTGTGTGAGGCTGTGAGGTTTGCTCAGCTGGCAGGGAAGCTCCCTGGACATCCTTTCCCAGGGGTACCACACAAATCCTTGTCCCTGACCAGTGCAGTGTTGAAGAAAAACGAAGCAAGGATGAACTTCTTGCTCTGTGTTCAGATTTTAGGGGTGTCCAGATACAGCCTTGAGCTGAATGATGCTTCATCAAACCAATATTAACAATCTCATGTTTTAAAAAGCCCAAACTCAGCTCAGCAGAACCTGGAATCTCTATGGGACCCAAGCCAGCTCCTCGTGAGTTCTCCAAAGGGAGTGGAAGTCAAAATGCAAGTGTGAGGAGACTTTGTCTTGAAGTCCAGTCCTCTGTTCTTGCCGCCAAATACATTAAATTTCTATTTTTCCCATTTTTTCCATCCCATCCCATCTGTAAATGACTCCCCCTGCCCCCTGGAATGACACTGCTTCACACTGACACTTGCAGCCTTAGCACGGTGACAGCTCTTTCCCAAAACCTCCACGAAACCTCCTGGTGCTTTGGAGCTCTCCCTCTGTGGGCTGTGGAA
This sequence comes from Eulacestoma nigropectus, assembly GCA_013397775.1. Taxonomy (NCBI): domain Eukaryota; kingdom Metazoa; phylum Chordata; class Aves; order Passeriformes; genus Eulacestoma; species Eulacestoma nigropectus. Next base: position 313,853 of record VZTE01000882.1, on the reverse strand, counting down.
GCAGCTCCCAAGCACCTGGAGAGAGGGAATCACTGCTCCCTGAGGTGCTACAAAGCCAACGCAAGCAGTGAGCAGGGCCCTGCTCACAGCCGTCCTGAGTTCCAGAGATACAGACCTGCATTTCAGCAGTTGCTGTGTCTCCATCTACAAAACCCACGGGGGACAGAATCCGCATTTTAAACTGTCCACAGATGGCTCAGGACAGCCCTGCTGAAGCATTTTTATCTCCTGAGTTTAGAGCAGCAGGGTGCCCCTCGGTCCCTCCTCCTGAACAAAAGCTCAGCACTGATCCCTCGGCTCTGGAATGCCAGAAACATCCACAGCCCTCCCTGGATCCCTGTGCAGCTCCCAACACATCCAGCAGCCTCTCCCATCTCATCCTCTCCCAACGCTGCTCTCCCCGGGAGCAGCCAGCGGATTTCGGGGCAAGTTTCCATCTGCCAAAGGACAGGAATCGCCTCCCTGGGATCCCTGAAATGGCAGCGAACCATCACGTGGCGGCCGGGGATGGATCGGGAGCCCTGAGCCGTGAGGTGGAGCTGTTCCCGCACGTTCCGGGCTCGGGGAAGGCCGGGCTGCTCCCGCAGGCTGCGGGGAAGGGAGGCACCGCACAGCCGGAGCTGCGCAGGGCAGCTGCACTCTCACCCTGAGCCACATCGCCGTGCTCGGGGGGAAAAGCCTCGGACAGGCAGCAGCAAACGCCGCAGCTGGAAGTCCTTTCCAGCAGGAAGCCGTTCCACACCTGCACCAAGAGCTCCTGCTGCTGTTTAGGGTTTAAGGAAGCTCTCTCTGGGCAACGCAGGGCTGCTGTGAGTTGTGGCAGAGCTGGCGTCACGACGCCCACCCAAAGCACTGAGCCACTTTTTGGCCCAGAAAATGAAAAAAAGAAAAGGTTCTTCCCCCAGAGGGTGCTGGGGCACTGACCAGGTTCCCCAGAGCTCCAGGAGCGTTTGGACAACGCTCCCAGCACAGGGTGGGGTTGTTGGGGTGTCTGGGCAGGGCCAGGGGTTGGATTCCATCCATGATCCTTGTGGGTCCCTTCCAGCCCGGGATATTCCATGAGTTGATGATTTTTGGCATAACTCTCCCCACCAGCAGCACAGGCTTTGTGGAAGGCTGGTGGGTTCTTCCTCTGGACATTCCCGCCATGCAGAGCAAGTGGAATAATCCCTGTTTCCTGAGAAACACGTGCATGGAAGATGCAGGATCTCAGCATCCTGGTTTAAGCCAGGCTCCCTCTCCCCAGACTCCTCATGGAAACATGGAAATGCTGGGCCAGCTCTTTCCTTAGCCCACAGTGGGAGGTTACACCCCCAGCTTAGAGGAGCCACCAAGGTTTTAGATGACAAGTGTAAGAAGAATCTCACTTTTTACAGCTGTAAATTGTCATCCCAGGCCACGGGAAAGCTGAAATATTGGAAATAGCATCAGGCTCTTACAGGACTCACCTTCAGAGAACGGCAGACGAGTCCTTTCAGACTTCTCAGCATTTTCCTGCAGGGATGGAAGTGGATATTTTAGTTGGTTTTGTTATGCCTAATTATCTTGTGCTGGGAGAGAACTGTTTGTGTTGAAAGAGCTTCCTGACAAGGCATACAAATAACTCAGACCAAGTGTCAGATGCTCTGCAGCAACACAGACTGGTGATCAGCATCATTTGCCTAAAAAAAACTATTAATACAAAAATAAAATAAAACCCATGCCATTAAAAAACAAAAACTACAAAGAGTTTAAAGTAAAAACTATTCCATTAAAATAAAAAAAAAATCCCAAGACTAATAAAATAAATAAAATATAAATAAAACTAATAAAAAATAAAATAAAAGCTATTCCTTTAATTACGTGGCCTTTCCTCAGAGAGACATTTACAGGAAAAAAAAAACAAACCCTCCTTACTTTGTAAATCAAGGTATTTCATTCTCCTAGTGAGGAGAACAGTCTTTCGTTGGGCTTGACTGGGGAAGGAATTTTGACTGTAGCTGTTAGAGATGTAAGAGCTGCAGCAGTGATTATCGTGAAGGAACTGGAATCATGCAGAGACTGAAGCTGCTTCTGTGTTTCCAGCTTCATCCTAATCATTTACCAGTATCTACAGCCCAGCCATCCTTGATTAAAGCAGGAGAAAAAACCCAAAACAAAACACTTGAGCAGTTGTGATGCACAAATAAGAGCAAAGAGCAAAGTAAAGAGGTTACATCTGCCACCTCTGCTGGCATTCAAGGCCTTTTTCACAGAACTTCCCGAGGAGAAAACACTGACAGTGCCTAACAAAGATGCTTTGAGAATTCCTGGGTGCAGTAAGTTGCATTCAAAGGGAGTATTAATTACCTTAATTCCTCAGGAGGAACTGCTGCCTCAGTGGGGTTGGTGGTTACCTGCAGCTGAGCAAGACAAAGCTGGTTCACCTGCACAGAACAGCATTTCCACCTGTTACCGCAGGGAATGGGAAAACAACCCCACAGGGGAGGATGGGAACGCTGTAAAGATGCTTTTCATTCGTTCAGCTGAAATAAATACGGGAGAAACAACCCCCACTTCGGCTATTTCAGGAATGAGTGAAGATCTCATCCTGCAGAGGAATTTCTGGTCATCTCACACGCCTTGCAGGCACGTGCAGCACGGCAAGGAGAAATCCTGCTCCACGTGGGAATGGACCCCACTGGCTTCACATCAGTTTTAGCGGTAAAGAAAGCAGGGATGGGAAAGCTTCCTTCTCAGACACTACTAGGAAAATTAAGGAAACATAAAGAGTGAATTCTGCTAACATTTTTAAACTTCCTGTTCATTTTCTAAAAACTTCCTGTTGATTTTTTAAAACTTGCTGTTGACTTATTTTAAAATCTGCCGTTAATTGTGGGCACCCCGAGCATTCTGACAGAACCTCCGAAGGACCAACGCGGCTGTGGGGGCTGCTCTGGGGCTCTGTCCCCGGGAGAGGAGACGGAAACCGCGGCCGCTCCCCTGAGAGCCCCTGGGGCAGGTTCGGCACAACCACGGAGCTGCCGGGGCGCTGCGGGAGGCACCCGCGTGGATTTCTGTGGTTTACCACCAAAAAACTCCGCGGACAACCCCAAAGGTGCGTTTGCAGCCATCCATCGGCGACCAGAACGCCTCGGCTCTCCAGACTAAATAAAAACGACCCCCGGCTGTTGCGGACCGAGCGCGGCCCGGTCCCCCCGGTGCCTCCCACGTGCTGCCCGCGGGCTCCGTTCCCCATTCCCGGCCACACTCGGGGCCGGAGCAGCGCGGCCGCTTGGGCGCGTTTCCAGGGGGACGCGGGAGGGCGCGGCCGTGCCCCCGAGGGGGTCGCGGTGTCGCCGAGGGGCCGCGGTACCCCCGCACTCACCGGGCCCACCGGGGCCGGTCCCGCCCCGCCGCCGGCGCCGCCGCAGCCCCGCGATGACGCGGCCGCTACGGGAGGCGCGGAGGGACACGGGGGGCGTGGCCAGGGAGGGCGTGGCCAGGGAGGGCGTGGTCAGGGAGGGCGTGGCCAGGGGGGCGTGGCCCGCGGTGTGTCCGCACGAGCGGTGTTAAATATTTTAATTGATTTCGTTCCGCCCGGCCCCTCCGCGCCGCGTTTGGCGCCTGCAGCGCGAAAGCTGCTCGCGGTTTGTCGCCAGGTTTTCAGAAATCGACGAATTAAATCAGAGTGCCAGGGTGGGTCAGGCTGGGAGGGAGCGCTGTGGGTCACATCGGTGCCGCCTCCCCTCTCCAGCAGCACGGGGCACAGGATTGTGGCCAGATGGGTCTGGGATATCTCCAGTGAGGAGACTCCACAGCCTCTCTGGCCTCTGTTCAGGGCTGGGCACTGCCCAGGGCAGGATCCGGGGGGATTCCTGGGATCAGTCCCTGCCCGTTCCTCTGGTGCCACTGCTGGGCCCCAGAGCAGAGCCCGGGCCCTGCTCTGACCCTCCCTGCACACAGGGACACGCAGGGCTGAGGGCCCCTCTCAGCTGGGGCTCCTCTCGAGGCTCAGCAGCCCCAGCTCCCTCAGCCTTTCCTGGGCAGGGATCTCTCCAGGCCCTTCGGCATCTCTGTCACCCTCCGGGAGCTCCGTGTCCCTGCTGTGCTGAGGATCCCAGAGCTGGACACAGCACTGCAGAGGTGCCTCCCAGGGCTGGGCAGAGGGGCAGGATCACTGCCTGACCTGCTGGGAATGCTCTTCCTGATGCACCCCAGGACCCCACTGTCCCCTGGCCCCCAGGGCTGGCTCAGGGACAGCCTGGATTTCATTTCTGAGGACTCATCTGGATCCTCAGTGCTGAATTTTTGCATGCATAGTGCAAAAGCAATTTGCCATTCCTGGTTTCATTGCCTGGTTTTCAGGTATCAACAACCTAAATCTCTGCTTCTGGAAAGACTTCACATTTCTTTTTGGTAGGGGTATTTTAGTTCCAGGGATTTTGGTGCATTTGGGTTTTATATATACATATCGCTGCAATACAATTTTAAAATTAATTTCTCCTATTTCTGGCAGACAATGTTTTAAAACACTATTTAACAGTGATTACAAATGACTGTAGTATTTCCCGTCAGACATTGCGAACATCATTCCACCCTTCCCAAAACAAGAAGGACATGGAACTGCTGGAGCAAGTCTAGTGGGGACAACAATGTAGATAAAAGGGCTGGGAGAGTTGGGAATGTTCAGCCTGGAGAAGAGAAAGATCTGGGGAGACCTCAGAGCACCTTCCAGGATCTAAAGGGGCTACAGGAAGATGGAGGGAGACTCTTCGTCAGGAAGTGTAGTGATAGGACAATGTGTAATGGGTACAAATCAAAAGAGGGAAAAGTTAGGTCACCTATGAGGAAGAAATTCCTCCCTGTGAGGGTGCTGAGGCCCTGGCACAGGCTGCCCCGAGAAGCTGCCCCATCCCTGGAAGTGTCCAAGGCCGGGTTAGGACAAGGCCTTGCGTGATCTGGTCCAGCGGAAGATGTCTCTGCCCACGGCAGGAGGGTTGAGGCTAAATGACCTTTAAGGTCCGTTCCAACTCCTTAACATCCCATGATTCCAGTGTCACGGAAAGACTTTAATGACCCTAAACTAACAAGTGCGTGGGTGTGGCATGCCAGGAAAGATGCCTTTGCGGATGATAAAAGCACCCGCATCACTTTGAGGTAAAAAGCGCCTTTTCCTTTCCCGACTTTTCGCTCTCCCGAGCCTTTCCCGGTGGGCGTGGCCGGGCCCGAGGGGGCGGGGCTTACGTGGGGCAAGTGGGGGCGTGGCCAGGATGGGGGCGTGGCCAGGCGTGACCGCCGCGCCCTCTGCCCGCGGGGGTGTGGCCGCGCTGGGGGCGTGGCCGGGCGCGGAGTGGGCGTGGCCGGCGGCGGGGGCGTGTCCGTGCGCTCGCTCGCGGCGGAGCAGGAGCCGCCGCCATTTTGGTTCCGCCGCCTCGCTCGGCTCAGGCCC
>VZTE01000882.1:295111-308104 GCA_013397775.1 Eulacestoma nigropectus | reverse complement strand
CCCCGGGGGCGGCGGGGGGGGATCCCCGGCAGGGCCCGGAGCGCAGCGTGGACCCGGACGGGGAGCGGGGCCGGGCGTCCCTGGCAGCCGGGGATGGGCCGGGGAGTCCCTGACAGCCAGGCCCGAACCGGGAGGCACCGGGGGATCCCTGACAGGGACCGCGGCGAGGGGCGGGGGATCTCCGCTGGCGGGGGGGGCCGGCGGAACGGGGCGCGGGGGGGNTGGCGGCGGGGCCCGGTGACAGGAGCGGCGGCGGCGGGGCCCGGGGCCGGGGCAGCCCCCCGGGGGTGCGGGAGCTTGACAGCCGCGCTCGGACGTGTGTCGGGGGCCGGGATGTCACCTGACAGCGGCCCCGGGGGCCCCTCCTGGCCCCCGCTTCCCTGCTCCGCAGCCCCGAAGTTCGGTGTTTCCCCGGGCACGGCGCGGTCCTGCCCCCTGTGACAGGCGGGGGATGCGGGGGACGGAGCCGAGGGTCTCCCTGCCAAATATTTATGTATTTTTTTGGGTTTTGGAATACTGGCTGGTTTACTGGGTCAGTGTCTTGTAGACTTTGTCCTCCCCATTCTCCAAAATCGTACTTCTGAAATTTTACTTTCATTGCATTTTTAATCCTGTTTTAGCTTTGTGGAGCATGAATTTGGGTTTACGTGGTTGAGCCTTGTCATGGCCTTACCGATCTCTCACATTAAAAGCCAAAATGTGTTCCCATCCTTGTGTCTCTCTTCCATAGTCTCCTGACTTTCTAACTCCTGCTTTTGGCCCTTGGTTTGTGGTTCTTCACCCTGTTAATTATGTAGCAGAGAACTGGAAGCTACTTGGAATGTGGGTTTCCATCCGATGGCCTCAGGACACGCATTCACTCTCCTGGTAGTTGTGTGTTGTCAGGAGCCAGTCAGGGAAACTGGAGGTGGTGGGAGTTCTGGAGCAGGGACAGAACCTGTGGCTTTACCCTCATCTGTTGAAATATCCTCAGTTTTCATTTTCAGGAGCACTGCACCTTCTTTCCTGGTTTATTTTGGCTGTCCTCCTTGCAGTAATTTAGATTGCACCTGCACTTGTTTTCCAGGGATATGGGATTTTGGGGTGAATCCTGTAAGACTCGTGTTTCCCATGGTCATCCTTGAGGGCCTTAGGATCATCCCTGGGGCCTCTGTGGGAAACAGGGAAGTTCTGGCAGCTGCTTGAACATATGAGGAGAGATGGGCTCTAAAATCATCATCTATCTGCCTGCTTGAGTTCTTAAGAAGTGTTCTTACTCAAAGCTTCTCTCAACTGTCTGAAAGTATAAAAGAGAGACTTTTTTTTTTCTTTTTTGAAGAGTTCTAAGTCTGAAACATCTTGGTTTAAAAGACAAAATTACCACAACTTCTTTTTGGACTTGAATTCATTGCTACAGGCAGTCGGCAGTCGCCTAAAAAGGTTTGAGTGATAAAAACCAGTGACAAAATTTGAGTTACAATTTCCAGAAGAAGCTTTTTTTCCCAGTTGTTTTCAAAAGTTTAAATTGTCCTGGGGGATACAAAAAGCAGTTTTTTTCCTTGGTGGAAGAGACAGACATGTTGGTATAAATGGCAGTGCTGTTGTCACTAGAGAAAAGTGGCAATAGCACATGTAGTTACTGAATTACAGGTATTTTAAAATAGATACTGTTGTCTATGGGATTGTTGGCTTTTTAAAAATTAAATTAATTTCTGCTGCTCTTGGAAGGGCTGGTGCTGTTGTGGACACATTCTCCCACTCCATGCAGTCATGAGTCCCATCTCCAGCTTGCAAAGAGAAAAAATCTGTCATGAGACCTATTGTGATTATTCTGTGAAAGCAAAATCTGTGTTTGTCCCTGGTTTTCTGTCCATTACCTGTGGCATAGGTGTGGCCATCCTGGCACTGGGGTGGGTTGGAAATAACCAAAGGCATCTGTCTGGAGTTAAAGGGGAAGTCCTGGTTTGCTGTGACCCTTATCTTTTACCAGATGGATATAAATAAATGGGTTTTGTCCAGAAAAATCCCCTGGAAGGCACTGGAGGTAGAGACCTCTCAGGGAGCTCCTGACTCACACTGTAACAGATGGGATAATATTTTAGGAGAACTCCCAAACTGCTTTTCCCTCGGCAGTCAGCGTTGGCTGGTGTTGGGACTCGCAGCCTAAGGGTGGAGGAACCTTTGCTCCCATCAAACACGGGTTGGTTATGCAGATTTTAGCAATTTGGCGTTTATTTGCGTGTGAATAGGGAACCGACAGAATTACCCTGCACCTCCAAATTCAGCCCTGTGATTCCAGACCTTCAGTCAGGTAGGGTGTCAGCTGGGGCCAGGTTAAGATACCATGAGAAACTCTCTCTCTGCTTCCCAAGTTTTCCTCCCACTTGGAGCATACTTGCAGGGTGTCATCATGTCTGTCCTCTGCCTTTCTTCCCACAAAACCTGTGTCCTGCTCCGGGTGCTTTGCCTGAACATGGCCTCTGCTCCCAGCACTTCTGTGGGATATTCTTCCTGACAAGACAGATCCCCTGGGATTTCTGGCTGTCAGAAACACATCCAGCAAATTCTGTTTGGAAAGTGTTTTATTTGTTACCTCCTGTAACGCAAACAGGAACTTTATTCCTGATAAATGTCTCCATCTCTAAACGTTTTAAGGATGCTCGTGCAGGTGATCCAGGGGCCTTGAGCTCCTGTTTCCCCTGTTCAGGGATTGTGATGTGGAGAAATACTGTAAGGCTTTATCCCACTTTTTATTTCTCTTTTCTGAGTGTGGTAGCTGTCTTCCTTAGCAAAGGAAAGAAGACAAGGGATTTGAGAGGGGACTGTGGGAGGCCACAGAGTTAGTAGTAATATTCTGGAGTTTCTAACACTCAGCTCAGTTGGTTTTAATGTTCCTTGGAGATGAAGCAATGAAAAGAACCAAAAGAAAAATATTCACCTTCCAAATATGACATGACAGTGTGTTTTCATCGACAAAAGCAGCAGCAGGAATGAACGCAACATCTTGAATTGAACGGAGGGGAAAATCTCAGTTAATATTGCTGAGGGGGTGTGGGGAGTCATCTAGGATCTGGCAGTAGAATCAACCCTTGGCATTTTCTTTCTGGGAAAGCAGGGGATCAGAAGAACAGAAATCTTAGCAGCTGATGGGCAGAAAGGGCTTGGGATGTGACACCAGGGGAATAAGGATGAATGCCAGGTATTAAAACTGTGTATGGCATTAGAGAAATCATTAATGAACACCACTTAGTTCCAAGTGGCACATGTCAAAATGGATGTTAAAATGCTTCATAGTTAGTTTTTTGGGGAAGAACAATTTCAGGAGGGATTTGAGATCTACAGAACCTGCTGGCTGAGGGACTGGGAGTTTGATGTGGTTGCTTCGTAGGGAGGTGGTGAGGACATGTCTTGCTCATCACTTGAGAGGCCATGCAGGGATTTGGTACTGGATGGTTTTCAATCCAGCAAAAGTTTTGTTAGCCTGAGATCCCATGGATGTAGGATAATTCAGAACAAGCCTTGGAACTTTGTGCAACAGACATGGAAAGCAGACACATGGATAAGTATCTTACATCCCATGGTTAAATATGATCGTTTTAGGTCTTTAAAGTCCCAGATCATCAGAGTTTTGAGGACAAATTCGTGCAGATTTTTTTAGCTGCCTCTGAACTGTGGCTGTCACCAGTTGGCTGCTCATTTGCTTTGACATCCACAAGGTTTGAAGGCACAACCTGCACGAGGAATGGAACAGATCCTGCAGCGAGTGAGGCACACGGAGTGCGAGGAGTAGCGCAGAGAAAGTAAAGTGAGAAAAGAAAACAAATAGTGGCATCACTGGGGAAACAGCTCCGAGGAACAGGAACAAGGGAAGAGCCAAGGTACACTTGAGAACACCTTGGAGACAGTGACAGGAAGCTTGAACTTGATAATGCAGGGAGGAAGCAGCACATGGGGGTTCAGGGAGATGAGATCCGAGTGACAGACACATACCCTGTGAATTAGTGGGGTAACTGGGAAGCTGGGAGAAGAATCCAGTGATCGAGGCACAGTGGTGATTAGGGCCAGGATTAGCATTTTTGTTGTCTGTGTTGAGAGCAATTAATGGATAAATATGTTGAGAGCAATTAATGGATAAATAAATGACCTGCTCTGTGTTTGTGGGAGCCATCAATTTAGTGGCTTTGTTTCTGGGATAGTTACTGATCCTCTTAGCACAGAGTAGGATGTGAACACCGTTCTTCTGCTCAGATTCCCACTATGTACTTTGGGTCTTGCAGTTTCTAAGGTCAGTGTGTGAGTCTTGCTGTTGGTTTCGTATTTGAAGCTGATTAATTAATTTTATTTGTAAGACAATGTCTGAAGTATTGTCACTGCTCTGCACCCCAGTCACTGGAGAAGGAAATAGTTGTGTGAACACAGATTTGAGGGTTGCATGATGGCCTGTGGGATTGTCCCTTTTCTTGGACTTGAATAATACAAATTCAGGCATTAGTTCAGAATTATTTATGTGCTGGCCAGGAAAATAATGCCTTTTCCTTGCACATGGACATATATGAAAAAGCCCATTTTTGGTGACATGGTGAAGCCTATTGGACGAATGTTGGGCCTTGAACTGGGCAGTGCCACTGACTCACTTTCTGTGTCCGTGTCACACTGCTCTACCCTTTTTTTCTCCTTGTAAAATGGAGATTTTATCTAATTACCTCTGGTCTTATGAGTAATAATAGCAGGTTTGATTTCTGAGGATGTGCGTAGTTGGAAAGCCGGAGCTGCAGATAGAAACCCCACAAATGATGTGCCCAGAACACATGGAAATAAGTTTGTTTTTTCTGAGGACGTAGCCAGGGAGGCCTGGCTTTGTGACGGGCTGCATCTGGTGTTCCCAGCAGCATTTCTTCTGCCCCCACTAATCCTGGCATCTGTCCTCCAACCTGTGTCCACTGCAGTTGCCTTGGTGCTCTCCGGTGTCGCCTTTCACATTCCTGATGCTTTCCCCTTTCCGTGCAGTGCCTGTGCTCTGGAGCTACCCCAAAAACAGCTTCTTGCTGCTGCTTTCCCAGTTCTTGTCTGGCCAGGGGGGCTGTGGGACCTGCCACGTGCTCTGTGCTCCAGTGGGTTCCTGCTGACCTGCCAGGAGGCCAAACATCACAGAAAAGCACCAGGCTCCTTGAAACCTTTATTTGAAACTCATTTTGAAGTTCATGATGTCTTTCCATGCCATTCCTCACAATTCAGCCTCAATGACTGTAGAGAAGATAAGGACAGAAGATTCAGGCTGGTTTAGTGCCTGTGATGCACCTTTCAGCAAATCAGTGTTTTTTCAGACCTGTTTCTGATCCATTTAATTTCAAAAATGGTAAAGGTATTTAAGTGCTGAAGATATTTAAATGTTTTGTGCTCAGAATGCCCCTAAAACAAATATCTGTTTAGTACCTCAAGGGAGCCTGCAAGAAAGATGGAGAGAGAATTTTACAAGAGCTTGGAGACAGGGCAAGGGGGAATGGCTTCGTGGTGAGGCCCTGGCACAGGGTGCCCAGAGCAGCTGTGGCTGCCCCTGGATCCCTGGCAGTGTCCAAGGCCAGGCTGGATGGGGCTTGGAGCACCCTGAGCTAGTGGAAGGTGTCCCTGCCCATGGCAGGGGGTGGGATGAGATGAGCTTTAAGGTCCCTCCTAGCCCAAACCGTTCTGGGATTTTGGGATTTTTGTCTGCTTGATAAAACTACAACAGGCACAGGTTTGGTTTGTTGTCTGGCAGGGAGGAAAGCTCAGGGCTCAAGGTCTGTGTGCGAGCAGGTGGCAGTGCTGCACGAGGGTCTGGGGACCCTCACAAACAACTTGACTCTAATTTACTTTTGCTGTTGTTAAGATGAAAAGGTTCCCTCTATTATTTTGTGCTAAATAGGTCGATTCTATATTCATAACAGTGTGCTGATGGAAGTGTGGACTTCCCTCTTCCCATGCTCCAGGAAGTACAAACCCACGTGTGAATGTGTTTGGTGGGGTTGGCTTCTGTTCTCCCATCCTTCTTCCCGAATTGTGGAAAGTCCTTAAGTAACAAGCGGATTTTGTGGCATGTTTGTAAACTGATGCTCACGTGGGTTAGGCTCAACTTTCGTAGTGGCTCAGATAATTAAAACCAGAATACTTCTGGCGTTTGGATGCTTTCTCATGGGTTTCGTTTGCCCCGTCCTTCCTTAGATGCAGCTCTTCCAGTGGATCCAGAGTAAAAGCAGCAAGACTGGGACTAACTGGGCTCTGGTTATAAATAAAAAAATTACTTTGATGATAAATATTAAAATCTGTAGCCATCATTTGAAATGTCCTGTGGATGAATTGGAAATTGGAATATTCACATACTTTTGATTTTTCACTTATAATTTAAAAGTGTTTCACAGATAAACTGTGGTTTTGAAGGAGGTGAGTGGAAGGGTTGGTGTCTTGGAACATCACCTGCTATGCTTGTCTGAAATACAATTGTTTGCTTTCTAATTGGTTTTAATATTAATTTAATTTCTGCTAGAAAATCCAAGTTTATTCTGTCTGTCTTTTCCTCCCACAGAGTGAAAGATGTTGACTGCCCATAGTGGAACAGCTCTTCTGAGGAACATATCTCTGTAAATCTTCCCTAAAATCACCCGAAGGCAAATATTCCGCCTGTGATGGACCCTCGGAATACTGCTATGTTAGGCTTGGGTTCTGATTCTGAAGGGTTTTCTGGGAAAAGCCCCTCTGTGGTAAACATTGGCACGTTGGTGGGCAAAGGGGAAGCAGAGCTCGAAGGTTGCACCAAGGACGAAGAGGACGGGAAGAAGAAGAGCCGGGAGGGGAACAGCGCGGAGAGCGGGAAGGGCGAGGCTCTGAGCGATGCACAGCAGCAGTTCTCGGTGAAGGAAACAAACTTTTCAGAGGGAAACCTGAAATTGAAGATTGGCCTTCAAGCAAAGCGGACGAAAAAGCCTCCCAAGAACCTGGAGAATTATGTCTGCCGGCCTGCCATAAAAACCAGCATCAAGCAGCCAAGAAGGGCTCCCAAGAGTGGGAAGATGACAGAGGAGAAGAACGAGCACTGTCCTTCGAAGCAAGTGAGTGATGTGTTAGTGGGGTGATTTGCAAGTCATGGTACATTTAAGCTGTGTTTAAAAGCTTCATCATCTCTGCACCAGCGTGTTCTGTTTTTCCGTGTGACCTCTTGATACTGAAGTGTCTGGAGTTAGAAATGGTTTGATTTTGTGGCCATTAGCAGGAAAAAATGCTCTTTCACAGTTTGCCAATTTGTTGTTTCAACAGCAGTGAAAGATAATTCCCATGTTCACTTGGAGTGGGTTCATTTCTGAAAAGTAATGGTGAGATTTTTTGTCTCTTTTCTGTAACAAGGTGGAGAGATTTGGGTGTCTTGTCTCTCTTGAGATGGGGCTCTGGATGTGCTGTGCTTGTCTCTGGTGGTTGGATTTATGTTTTTTCCTACCTGTTGGAACCAGTTGTTTTGCTGTGTCCATGAACGGCTCAGGCAGGGTCTGAAAAGTAAAATAGACTTTTCCAAATGAGTGAGAAACCAGCCTGGTGATAAACCTGCATGTAAATGCAGTGGCTGGAGAGATGTGCCAGGGCTTTTCCAAACACAAGGAAGTAGCCCTGCCTCGAGGATTTGTTTTTATGATCTCCGTGATGTAATCAGTAAGAGCAGCAGTAGCAGATAGGGAAAATAGGATAAATGGCAAGGAGTACAGATGTAATTGCATAGATGGTAAATTTTTGAAGGGTTTGGTTACAGCCTGTTCTTTTTTCCAATTAACATAAAAGTTTTGTTAATCAAATGTTAGAATATACCCTTTTGTAGCACTGCCAGGTGATTCAGCAAGGGAATCCAGGGAATCCCTGGAAGCTGGAGTCCTTCCTTTGCAGGGGTTGTCTCTTCAGGGGGCTCCTGCTCCAGAGGTTCCCAAGGCTGAAGCATTTCCATTTCTCCAGCCTGTGTCCTGTTCTCAAGGCTCCTTGCATAAATCTGTGCTGGCAGGTCTCCTAAGGCACAGCCTGCCCAAAGGGAAGGAAAATTCCTCACCTTGTGCCGAGGTGATGTCTGTCTGACATACCCAGGCCTTTTCCTTTCCCCTGGCACATCCTGACTGGAATTGGCCTCGAGGAAGAGTCAACTTAAAGAGAAGTGAAATTTCGGGGTGACCTCACTGTGGCCTTCCAATGCCTGAAGGGAGCCTACAAGAGAGAGACTATTTACAAGTGACAGGACAGGGGGAATGGCTTCCCACTGCCAGAGGGCAGGGTTAGATGGGATACTGGGACGAAATTCTCCCCTGTGAGGGTGGGGAGACCCTGGCACAGGTTGCCCAGAGAAGCTGTGGCTGCCCCTGGATCCCTGGAAGTGTTCAAGGCCGGGTTGGACGGGGCTTGGAGCAACCTGGGACAGTGGGAGGTGTCCCTGCCCATGGCAGGGGGTGGAACTAAATCTTTAAAATCCCTTTTAGCCCAAACTGTTCTGGGATTCTGTGATTCTGAGTAATAAATTATGTCCTGACAAAACAAGTGTGCTGGATGTTACATGTAAGGACTAAAATAGCTTTTTCCAGACTTTACAATGCAGTCACATTGGGGTTTTCCTCCACTAGAAACAGAGGTGTTTTTAGTCAGTCTACTGAACAAGAAATTCTCGAGTGTACGTTGCGTAACTTAAAATTTTGGCAATGGCCTTTATTTTACATTCTTCCATTTCAGAGCAAGCTGATTATTTCTAATGATGTTTCTAACTTCGGCTTGAAAAACATCAGAAGAGTCGATCACAGTTTGTTATTACACTGATGGTTTTCTTCTTTTTTTTTTTTTAATTTTTCTTTTTTTTTTTTTTTTTTTTTTTTTGGCAAGACTCTGTTGCAATGTGTTGAGTATTGGGCCAGTCTGGAATATCCAGCCAGTGATTTCTCTTGATGTCTGAATTGAGGTGGCCTCTGCAGCTGAAAATCTTTTGTTCAGAGGAGGTTTAATGTTAAGTTAATCAAGGGAGGTTTAGGTTGGAGATCAGGGAAAGGTTCTTCCCCCAGAGGGTGCTGGGCACTGAACAGGCTCCCCAAGGAATGGGCACGGCCCCGAGGCTGCCAGAGCTCCAGGAGCCTTGGGACAGCACTGCCAGGGATGCCCAGGGTGGGGATGTTGGGGTGTCTGTGCAGGGGCAGGAGTTGGACTGAACGATCCCTGTGGGTCCCTTCGAGCTCAGGACGTTCCATCATTCCCTGGTTCTACACGCAAAGGCACCATTGCGTCTGGAGATTCTCCCTTTGCATCAAGAGATCGTGCCCTGGGAGTTTTTACCAGAGAAAATAATCAATATTTGAATTCGCACGGTGGCAGCAGGGATTCTTCATCCTTGACATCTTTGTTTATACACCAGGATTTTTTCCAGAGATCCATCCCGTTTCAAATGGAAAGTAGAAAGGGAGGCAAATATTAGTGAAGTTGTAGAATATTATTGATGCGATGCATGGCACCCTTGATACCACATCAGTTTGAAATTGCAGCTCCTCTCAGTGCAGTCACTGCTCTCCTGCCTGGCGAGCAGCCCCGGTGTGTGATGCAGAGGATGCAGATCTGTTGCGTTAAATTTGCATTATTTACAAGAGTTCCAAATCCCTGACTCATGATAACTCACTTCAGATCCTCTGCTCTTTCCCGAATTGTTCTGAGATGGTGTTTAAGTCAGTCTGTTCCCTGCTGCCATTTTGCACTTTGGATTGTTAGAGATGACACTAAACAACATCCTGCTGATTCCTGAAGTGGGATTAGAAGTGTCTTTGTGGAAATAAATGGGAATGATGGTTTAAAACCGTCACATGTTTTGAATATAATACCCAAGGGTTGTTTTTTTTGTCTCACTGCCATGAAATAAAGCGAGTTTTAGCCCTGCGAATTACACTTCAGCAAAGGAAAGCTATCCGTAAATTTTTGCTGTGGATGCAGGGGAGGGGAAAGCAAACATGTGACCCATTCAGAGCCAGGTGTGGCTTTACTTGGAGCTCTGGAACAGAACTTTCTGTTCTTTTAAAGGAGCAGTAAAGAATTAGAATGAAAATTTAGCTCTTGCAGTATGCACAGTTAACCACTGAAAGACAAAGAGAAGTAGTGGAATTCTTCTCCTGGGAATACCAGTGTAAAAATGAAAATAGTAGGAAAATCCTTCGCACTCCCATCTCTGACAGGTTTTTTTCCTCAAGTTTAGTGCTGACAGGACTTGTAAAACTTGGGGAGTGTCTTCAGGTATGTGAATAGAGGGTTTATCTGCAGTCTGAAAGGGGACTGGGTAAGTGAGGTAAGTTGGAATCACAGAATCATTCAGGTTGGGAAAAGCCCTCCCAGATCATGGAATCCAGCTGTTCCCAGCACCGCCGTATTCACCACTGAACCCTGTCCCTGGGTGCCACATCCACACGTTTTTGAACACTTGCAGGGATGGTAATTCCACCACTTCCCTGGGCAACCTGTTCTAATGCCTGACCACCCTTTCAGTGGAGAAATTTTTCCTCGTATATTTACAATTTGTCCTCCAGAAATATGTTGACATAGAAGTTAATAAATATTTTTTTCTGAGGAGGAAATCATACAGCAGAAAAGGGAAACTCAGAAATGACTGAGATTTCCAGGTGTTAAAAGAAACAAAATTAGCAGGTACTGCAGTAGCCAGGCAGTGCTCAGTTTGCTTTTTGACACCGAGTATGGAATTTGGATTTCATTCTTTCAGAAAGTGTCCTGGGGCAGGCAGACATTGCTGTGCCAAGCCTGAAAACCTGAGCCTTGAACAAAAATACACATTTTGCCTCTGTTAGTTTGTAGGATGGTGCGTAGGAACAGTTTAGCTGTGCTGGCAAAGATGCAGTAGTAAGGTTTAGCAAATAAAAGGCAAGAAGTGACAGTAGCAGTCTGTGTAACTCTCACTCAGTGGTTACACAGTGCAGCAGGTTGGGACTTGCCCTCCTGCTCCATCTCCTTATTCGTGTGTAAAACTGCTGAGTGCAGGGTTCTGGAGCTCTTTCTCTTGCCTTTGGTCATGCAGGAAAGCTCTACAGGGAAGTTTGCTGATGAAATCACAGCCACCAAATGAAAAAGTTTCAAGCAAAAAAATAAAGAAGATGAAGAATTGATTTCTTTTCTTTTTGGATAGCTCAAGAATATTTCCTGCAGGATCTGGGACATAAGTTTTTGTCTTTGACTAATTCCACAGAATCATTGTTTTCCTGGTTTTCCTTTTAGAAAAGACTAAAAAGTCTTGGAGGTGAAAAATAAACAGCACTTTTATTTGGGGAATTGCATGGAACATGTTGATCCACAACTACAAAACAATTCCTGTGATTCCTCAGAATGCTCATTTGAATTGTAGCCTGAGCATTGGCCTGAAGTACAACAGCCAAAACAATAATGGATAAATCTGTGTATGTGCATAAAAAATCCTTATTGCTTGCCTGAGGTTCTCAAGAGAAGTAACAAACAACTTTTTCATTAACAGGCTGGTTCCTTCTAACTACTTCAGGTGTTGGAAGCTGAGACTGTCTTGTGTTTTGTAACTTGGTTTTAGTTGAGAAGTGTGACACCAGGCTTGATAGATGTCCCTGTTCTCAGGAAAGCTCAGCTACCCTTGAGCTTTTTGCAAATAAATAGCAATGATAATCACAGTAAATAGAGATCTAGTAGTAGTAAACCCTGAGATTGTGCTGTAGTGTAACAACAGATGCCCTTTCTAGAATAAAGGTTTTTTTGCTGTTGCTGCCTGTGACGATTTTGGAATCACAGAACTATTCAGGTTGAAAAGGACCTTTAAGATCATTGAGTTCAGCTGTTCCCCCAGCACTGCCAAGGCCACCACTAACCCGTGTCCCCAGTGATGGATTATAACCTGTTAATAGTTCATATCAAAATAACCTGGAATTATTCCTCAGATGAATGGTGCAAGTCAAGAAACTGTATGTTCACGCAGGAGATATGGAATTTTCAGTTCAGCTCAGTGCCAAACTAAGAATAATACCAATTTTATGGAAACTTAATGTGTTTTATGCAATTGCTTTGGGCAATACTTTTATTGGATGGATTCTTACACCAGACAGTTGAACTAAAGATTGCACAGGAACAAATGTTTCAGTTTTTAAAGCACAAAATGCTTTTCGATGCAATGTAATCTCGTCCTTTTGAACAGCTTTGTGCCCAGATGGGCCATTTCATTCCATCTGACACCACAGGAACGTAGAGCAGGGCTTGAAATTTGGGCTGAAAAGGCGCGGAATTCCAGGAAAACTGGTTTAGTCTAATTTTTATGGCATTGTCCATTTGATTGCAACATTGAGGCAGCAGTGAGGAAGCTTGAGGCAGGCGCTTGTAGAGACAGGAGGTGCGACGGGGTGAAACGCTCAGGAGATGCTGAGTGTTTTTCTTTTTTCCACAGTCCTCACAAATCCATCTGATTAAAACCTGGCTTTGTGCTTCCCCTGATATAAAACTGTGCATTTGCTCAAGTCAGACAGGGAAGTAGGGCTCAGGAAGGAACCGAAGTGCAGAATGCTGCCCTGTGAGCCCAGCTGCCAGCACCTGGAGCTGGCGGGAGCAGGAGACAGGAACACACTTAGAGGTCCATGGGGGCAGCCACTGAAGCTCTGAGGACACTCTGTCCCTTGGGCTGGACTTCAGGTCCCTGCTTCCCATCCCACAGAACGCTTGTGTGGGCACGGGGAGTTATTCCAGGGCAGCAGGGCACCTTTCCTGTCCTGGCTGCTCCCCACTTCCCAGCTGTGGGTTGGGAGTATTCCAGGGGGAAGTTCCCGAGTGTGTCCATAAGATTGCAGCTGCCACAGGAGAGCTGGGCTGAGGGTCAGCCTGACCCCATGGCCACAGGCCGGAACACTAAGGGGGTGTGTCCTGGAGAGGGTGTCCTGGGGGGTGTATCCCAGGGGGTGTCCTGGGGTGGGCGTCCCGGGGGAGCTGTTCCGAGGGGGTGTCCTGGGGGGTGTGTCTTAGGGACTGTCCTGG
>VZTE01000882.1:283833-295029 GCA_013397775.1 Eulacestoma nigropectus | reverse complement strand
GAATGTGCCCAAGGTGTGTGTCCTGGGGGGTGTCCGAGGGGGGCTCTGGGGGATGTGTCCCGGGGGTGTGTCCAGGGTGTGGGGGTGTGTTCTGGGGTCTGGGAGGCGTGTCCGAGGGGAAGGAAGGGATGTTCTGGTGGCAGTGTCCTGGGGGGGTGTCCTGGGGAGTGTGCCCTGGGGGATGTCTCCTGAGGGCTGTGTCCTGAGAATGTGTCTGAGATGTGTGTCCTGGGGTTTGTCCTGAGGGAATGTGTCCTGGGGGGACTCAGGGGTGTGCCCTGGGGTTTGTCCTGGGGGGCTGTGTCCTGGGGTTTGTCCTGTAGGGTGTGTCCGTGGGGGTGCCCTGGGGCATCTCCTGGGGTTTGTTCCAGGGAGTGTCCTGGGGGTGTTTCCCAGGGGGTGTCCAGGCCAGAGTGTGTCTGCTGGGAGAGCTGGACTCAAGTGGCTGAAGCTGATTTACCTGATTCCCTCAGTAAATGAGCAGTGGAGTCCAGTTCTTTTCTTCCACTGTTGCCTCCTCACAGAAAATGTCCTTTTTATTCCCAAAGTTTGGGCCTGTGCCCAATTGCAGTTTGATTTTGGTATCTGTGTGCAATACCCTTATTCCAGTGAGATCCTCCTTAGTGGCGGCAGTACCTGCTATTTCCTTCAACCAAACATCTGAAATTTTTAATGATACAGAATTGCAAGAAGAAGCTTTAACTGTGGCTGATGTTGGGAGGTTTTTTAATGTTTTTGCAGCCACTGCAACCTTCTCCAAAGGTTACATATTTTGTTCAAGATGTTTCTATGAGAAGTTACTAGATAAAATTTTGTCCTTAGAAATTTCCCTCCAAAATGTTTCTGTTAATCATGCTGATTATTAAGTAGATTTGTGGAAAAAAAAAAATCCCATATAAGCATTTTGGGTTTAAAAATGGTGAAAAAAATTACAGACTTTTTTGACGTCTTGTCTGACGTCTCACTAGATGCTTCCTGTTTTGCTTTTCATGTTCTTTGAAATAATTTTCAGTGTGCTTGGAAAACTCACTCACCCTTAGATGAGAAAGAAGCTTTCCAGGGCACACGCCTTCAGCTTTCAAAGGATCCGTGTTTGATGCTAAAATCTTGTTTTCAGAATCCTGGCATCTTGCTTAGATCAAAGCTGGTGTTTGGAAGGGTTTCGTTAGTTATGTATTTATTATTTAAGTATCTACTCAAACTTCCAAGTGCTTTGTTTGGAAATGGAGGTGAGGGAAAAGCAGAGCCTGCCAAGAGGCATTGGATGCCCAGCAGTGACAGTGTGAGAGCACCACAGAACCTGACCCGGGGGTGGCAGAGCACCCAGGAGGAACAGAAGGAAGAGTGTGGGCACACTGATGGCTGAGCAAATCCAGGGATGAGGAGCTGAATTCCCAAGTCAGTATTTAGGTGGATTTTTGAAGTCTACTGAACAAAGGAGATTTTCCTTCCAAAGTTCTTGTGAGAATTTCAGGCCATAGAAAGGAGGATGCAGCTCTCTGAAGGCTGCTCACTTTAGTCCTCATTAGTGACTCTCTGGCACTCCGAGGCTGCCCCAGGGAATTCCAGGAGCGTGGGATTGCAGGCTTGGAGCGGTGTCATGCTGACTCAGGAGTTTCCATGTGAGTGCCAGGCCTGGAGGTGGGCAGAAAGAGCCCCCCATACTGCTCCATCCCTGCAGGAAGGAGCAGCCCTGGATTTGGGGTGCGTGGGGTCACTGCAGAGGCTCCCATGTTACCCACACCACTGCTTCTCATCTCACCAGTGTCCAACTGGATCCAGGCTGCAACCTCCTGGTTAAGTCCTGCTGGTGCAGCTGACTGAACAAATACTTCCTTTGTGGTCAGCACCAAAGTTGACTGTTTCAGAGGAACCCAGGCTGTCCCTTCCTTCAGCACCCGTAGGTATTTGCCAGAGTTACAGCTCTGGGATCAGGGTGGTGCTGACTGTAATCAAGTGCAGGAAGTGCCAGGCCATTGCCATACCAGTTTTTATGGCAGGGGGATGAACAGCTGTGGCATTGATGTCTTTCCTTCTGTATTTAGTGCTTGTTCTTGTAGGTCTCAGAAGGTTTTCAGATTGTCTGTATTTGTAATTAGAATCATGGAATGAAATCACAGAATCACAGTGACTTTTGAGCTGGGAGGGACCTTAAAGCCCAGCTCGTTCCACACCCCTGCCATGGGCAGGGACACCTTCCACTGTCCCAGGCTGCTCCAAGCTCCATCCAGTCTGGCCTTGGACACTTCCAGGGATCCAGGGGCAGCCAGGGGCAGCTTCTCTGGGCAACCTGTGCCAGGGCCTCCCCACCCTCACAGAGGAGAATTTCCTCCATATATCCAACCTAAATTTCCTCTCTGTCCATTTGAAGCCATCCCCTCTTGTCCTGTTCATCATTTCCTGATGAACAGTCCCTCTCCAGCTTCCCTGCAGCTCCTTCAGGTCCTGCAAGGGGCTCTGAGATCTCCACACAACCTTCTCTTCTCCAGGCTGAACATTCCCAGCTCTCCCACCCTGGCTCCATAAGGAAGGGGCTCCAGTCCCCTGAGCAACTTCATGGCCTCCTCTGGACTTGCTCCAACAGTTCCATGTCCTTCTTATGTTGAGGACATCAGAACCATGGGCAGAATTATCTCATCAGGGGTCAGAGCCTTCCATGCCCAGCCCCTGCTTGGAGTGAACGTATCCCCTGCACTGCAGAGATGTGTTGGGCACTGTATGTAAAGAGTGTCCTTCCAAACTAAAAGATTAATTTATTGAGATGCTCGCAGTAGGATTTATGAAGGTAATGGGTATTGCAATTTTGATTTTGACCTTTACAGAATAAATTTTGAGTTTGGTTGGGTCCTAACTGGAAATGAGTGTGAGTTTCAGTTACACCATGTGTGTGCATTATCACCCCCTCCATGCAAACAGAATAATTTGACATTTTTTATTTTATTTTATTTATTTTTCTGTCAGTGGTGTGCTGGGAGGAGAAGCTGTTGGTGCAGGGGCTGGGGGGACACGACTGAGCTGCCAGCGGGGCTGTGCAGGGACAGGGTGACAGTGCCAGCCCTTGCAGGGCACTGCTCAGCTGCTGCTCAGCACCATGTGAGCTCTTCAAGTGCTCTCACACTATAAATAGCCCAGCTCATTGTTGTTAGTGGGTTTTTATTAATAAACATCAACAGTATTTTTGGAGAATATTTATAATAATTGGAGGACAGATTAAATGGTTTATATTTCCGGACTGGGAGGGAGTTTGGGTTTCGTTAACATCAGGGAAGCCTCAACATGTCCACTGTTTTAAAATTTTGCTTTAAATATGAATATCACTATTATTTTCTTAATGTGTTTATTTTATTATAATATTTTATTATTCAAATTATTGATATTACTATTGTTTGCTTTAAAATTAATAGGATTGTGAAGCCTCTGTTTATACAGTAACCCTGTTACCAGAGCAAGTGTTAATCACCCAAACATAAAAAGATACTGTGTTACTGAAAGTGATACTTTGTACTCTGTTCCTAAAGACTTTTTTTGTTTATTAACTCTTAGGACCCTTCAAAGTCCTACAAGAAGGCTGGAGAAGTTGCGTCAGTTGAGTTACACGTGGAAGAAGGTATCCAAGTAGAAACAACCCCTTTATCTAAGAAAGTTTCCCCATTGCACTCTGAAATGACAGATTATATAAAGTCATCTCCTCCGACTCTTATCAGTAGCCATAATTCTGACTTAAAGGATAGAACAGAAATTAACGGAGCAACAACTGTGACAGAAAAATTGGCTCAACTTATTGCAACTTGTCCTCCTTCCAAGTCTTCCAAAACAAAGCAGAAGAAGCCCGGAAGTGGAAATGGAACTACGTCTGGTTTGGTTAAAGACTCCGGGAAGAAGCTGCCAGGAACCATAACTGCGAGTGGGTTGGTTAACAAAGATTTGGTAAAGAAACTGCCAGGCTCTGGGATTGCTGTTGGATTGGTGAACAAGGACTCAGGGAAGAAGCCATTAGGGATCGGCAGCGCAGCCATACTGGTTAACAAAGACTCTGGGAAAAAGCCCCAAGGGATCGGCCCCTTAATTGGATTGGTTAGCAAGGACTCTGGGAAGAGGCCTCCAGCAATCAGCACTCCAACAGGGTTAGTTCACAAGGACTCGGGAAAGAAGCAGCCAGTGACCAGCTCTGCAGTTGGATTGATCAGCAAAGATGTGGGGAGGAAACTTCCAGGGATCAGCACTCCAACTGCACTGACTAATAAGGAGCCTCTCAAGAAGCCAGTAGGGATCAGCACTCCAGTAGGATTGGTTAACAAGGATGCTGGGAAGAAGTTGTTGGGAATAAATAGTCCTACAGGTCTGCTTAACAAGGATTCTGGGAGGAAGATGCCAGGGACTGGGAACACCACAGTTCTGGTTAACAAAGACTCTGGAAGGAAGACACCAGGGATAGGCAGCCCGATGGGCCTGGTTAGCAAGGACTCTGGGAGGAAGATGCCAGGAATCAGCAGTCCCGTGGGGTTGGTTAGCAAGGACTGTGGGAAGAAGCCAGTAGGGATTGGCAGTCCGGCTGGTTTGGCTAACAAGGACTCTGGAACTCTGAAAGCAGACTCCCTCGTGCCCTCCTCAGAGCCCTTTAAGCTTCCTTGCAATTCAAACCTCAGTAGCCTTGAAAGCCATGAGCCTGCGGATTTACTGAAGGAAAATACTACCAGCAAAACCTTTGAGAAGCATGTTATGAGACAGAACAAAGAAAGCATCTTGGACAAGTTTTCAATTCGGAAAGAAATTGCGGATGTAGGCAAAGAGATGTTTAATGAAGGAATGTGTGTTCCACAGGATGCCTACTCATCCAGTGAGAAGGGGATTTATGAAACGTCGAAGCACGAAAAGCAGCCTCCCGTTTATTGCACTTCACCAGACTTCAGGACAGGAGGTGCCTCGGAGGTGTCGACAGCCAAGTCCCCGTTCAGTGCAGTGGGAGAGGGGAATCTCCCGTCTCCTTCCCCCACGGTGTCTGTCCCCACCCTGAACAGGAGCCTCTCCACAGCCTCCTCCCAGCTGGCGTCCAACTCATTGCACTTAAGTTCCACGGCAGAGCTCTTGGAAGGCATTTCCGATCCGATGGGCAAAACACCGTTCTCCTCGGACAGCACCCTCCTGAGTCTGAACAGGACATTGAACCACACCCTCGGCACCGATTTTAAAGGTGCCGAGAAAGACTTAAGTGATTCAAAAGCATCTTACGTGGAAACTTCAAGAACAAGTCCTCCCACAGGGAAAAAGCCTGTTTTGGCAGCTGAGACAAGCATCCACGCTACTGTCACCCCTTCAGTAGTTAGTTTTACCAGCTTGTTTGGGGGCAAGCAGTTCCTCAAGATCGGTGCAATAGCTGCATCCGAGAAATCCTGCCAAGGAGCAAAAAACCTGAGCAGCACTCAGCAATCAAAACCTTTAAAGAAAAGAAAAGGAAGGAAGCCACGATGGACTAAAGTGGTGTCAAGAAGCACGTGCCGACCTCCAAAGGGTCTGGAACTAGAAAGGTCAGAGCTTTTTAAAAACATTTCATACAGTGCACTATCGAGCAGTAATTTGGAGCAGGCCAAATTCCTGAAAAACATCGGATCGTCCTCATTTGTGGAGCACGAATTCGTCAAACATCAGTTGCCAAAGCTGAATGAAGCTAATGGGCAGTCTCTGGCACTGCTGGCTGAGACTGACAAACAAAGTCAGAAGTTCTACAGTGCTCACAAACAACCCTCCAGCTTGTGTATGTCAGATGATTTCTTACCTGACATGTACAAACCCAAGAGAGGAAGACCTAAATCCAAGGAAATGCCAGAACTCGAAGGTCCCCCCAAAAGAACTCTTAAGATCCCAGCATCGAAAGTCTTTTCAGTGCAGTCAAAAGAAGAGCAAGAACCTCCAATTTTGCAGCCTGAAGTCGAAATTCCCTCTCTAAAACAAAGTTTATCAGGACAAGCTTTTCCTAAAAAGAGAGGGAGACCTAAAAGGCAGATCCGGTCATCGATTAAAATGAAACCACCTATTCTGTCTGTGGCACCTTTTGTTGGAACAGAGAACTCAAGCAAGATGGGGCCTGAAAGTGAACAGCATCGGCCCGGGGAGTTCTTTGAGAGGAAAGACCAGCTCCGAGGGCCAGAAGAAGTCCAAAGCCCCAGTATTTGTAGCATGAGTGATTTGGAAGTAGACTCAGACAGAAAAGTTGCCAAGAGAAATAATGGACAGTTAATGAAAACAATTATTCGAAAAATAAATAAAATGAAAACTCTGAAGCGAAAGAAACTCCTGAATCAGATTCTGTCCAGTACAGTGGAACCAAATACCAAAGGGAAGATGCAATCCAAGCTCCACAACACCGTGTCAACTCTTGCTGCTACGTTTGGTTCCAAACTAGGCCAGCAAATCAATGTCAGCAAGAAAGGAACGATTTACATAGGAAAAAGGAGAGGGAGGAAACCTAAAGCTGTCCTGAACGGCATTTTAGCCAGCAGTGCTGCCAGTCTGACAGTTCTGGAGAAGTCTGCCCAGCAAGCTCCTGGTACGTCCCTAGGACAAGTCCTTCCCCACTTGCTGCCCTCGGCAGCGAATCCCTCGGAGATCCTCCCGTCTCCGGTTTGCTCCCAGTCCTCGGCCGTGAGCGGGGGGCAGAGCCCCGTGAGCAGTGACGCAGGGTTCATCGAGCCCAGCTCGGTGCCCTACCTGCACCTCCACTCCAGGCAGGGCAGCGTCGTGCAGACGCTCGCCATGAAGAAAGCAGCCAAGGGGAGGAGGAGATTGTCCCCACCGACGCTGCTGCCCAACTCCCCCTCGCACCTGAGCGAGCTGACGTCGCTCAAAGAGGCCACCCCTTCCCCCGTGAGCGAGTCCCACAGCGACGAGACCATCCCCAGCGACAGCGGGATAGGCACGGACAACAACAGCACTTCGGACCGAGCGGAGAAGTTCTGCGGGCAGAAGAAGAAAAGGCACTCGTTTGACCACGTGTCCCTTATCCCACCCGAAACTTCCACCGTGCTGAGTAACCTGAAGGAAAAGCACAAGCACAAGTGCAAGCGCCGCAGCCACGATTACCTCAGCTACGACAAGATGAAGAGGCAGAAGCGAAAAAGGAAAAAGAAGTACCCTCAGCTCCGAGGGAGGCAGGACCCCGACTTCCTCGCTGAGTTAGAGGAGTTAATAAGTCGATTAAGTGAAATTAGAATAACCCACAGAAGTCACCATTTCATACCCCGAGATTTGCTGCCTACCATTTTTAGGATAAATTTCAATAGTTTCTACACCCACCCTACTTTTCCTTTAGATCCTTTGCACTACATTAGAAAACCTGACTTAAAGAAAAAGAGAGGCAGGCCTCCAAAAATGCGGGAAGCTATGGCAGAAATGCCTTTCATGCACAGCCTCAGCTTTCCCCTGTCCAGCACCGGGTTCTACCCCTCCTATGGCATGCCTTACTCCCCTTCTCCCCTGGCAGCTGCTCCCATAGGATTAGGTTATTATGGAAGGTACCCTCCAACTCTTTACCCTCCTCCACCCTCTCCTTCTTTCACTACCCCCCTGCCCCCACCTTCCTACATGCATACAGGCCACCTGCTTCTCAACCCCACCAAATACCACAAGAAGAAGCATAAACTCTTGCGCCAGGAAGCTTTCCTCACCACGAGCAGGACTCCGCTCCTGTCCATGAGCACGTATCCCAGCGTCCCCCCCGAGATGGCCTACGGCTGGATGCTGGAACACAAGCACAGGCACCGTCACAAGCACCGGGAGCACCGCTCCTCCGAGCAGCCGCAGGTTTCCATGGACACCATCGCGGCCAACAGCTCCTCCAGAACGGTTCTGGAGTCCTTGAAGCGCTACAGGTTTGGGAAGGAGGCTGTTGGCGAGAGGTACAAACATAAAGAGAAACACAGATGCCACATGTCATGTCCTCACCTGTCACCTTCCAAGGGTTTGCTAAGCAGAGACGAGCAGTGGGTCAGGAGAGAGCCTTCGGAGTCTAATTCCTTGGCACTGGGGTTGCAGACGCCTCTACAGATAGACTGCTCCGAAAATTCCCCAGCTCTGTCCCTGGGGGGATTCACTCCCAGCTCGGAGCCAGCCAGCAGCGATGAACACACAAACCTTTTCACAAGTGCAATAGGCAGCTGCAGAGTCACCAACTCTGCCAGCACCAACGGACGTAAAAAGTTACCTGAGAGCCCCGGACTGTTCAGTGGCCAGGACGCGTCGCTCAGCCGGCCCCTCCGGAAGGAGCCAGTGCCTTCGCTGGAGAAGGCCCTGCAGCCACTGTCAGGTAAGGGAGCTCGGGCTGGGCCTCCTTGCCACGAGTCTTTCTGGGTTCTGTTGTGCCAAACACGGCTGGAGCAGGGGGGCAGGTGAGGCTTTGGCTCTGCAGGGATCGGTGGGGGGGTGCAGCCCTGCTCCTGCCCTCACCAAGGGCTCTGTTCCTGCAGTGTCAGCACAGACTGATGTGGGATCTGCCCCAGGGACACCTACAGCACTCTGTGTGTCCCTCTTCCCAACAGACTCCTCTTGCTCCCTTACAGTCAGGCTCTAAGGATGCTTTCTCATGCGAAGATCTTTGCTTTTTCCACACAATTTAAACTCTCCAGAGAAATGAGGGAAAGTTTCTCCCGGTTTTTGATATTTCCAAAGCCATGTTTCTGTTTGGTTTAGCGTTTGGTTGGTTTGGTTTAGACCAGCTGTTGCTGCTACTGTTGTGAGTAAAGTTTCCATTTAAGAAAATGTTTCCTATTCCTTCTGTAACTCCGTTTTAGTTATTTTGACAATCTGCTACAACAGCGCAGATTTCAATCACTTTCAATCCCTGCCTTGAGGCCTCTTGAAACACCTCAGAACAGCTGGGGATGATGCTGGGGATACCTGAGACCAAACCTAGAAATTCTGGATTTATTCGTAGTTGGGAAATGCATCTGACAGCCTTGAGCAAAACTGGAACAGGAGGAGCAGGAACAGGAACTTGTCATTTGCATAATATTAAGGAAAAGAAAAGATAACCTGCAAAGGGCAAGTGTGGCTTGTGCTCCTGCCTGCTTCCAGTGTGGGAAGGAAGCCTGAGCTGCTTCTCCCTGCCCTTCTTGCCTACATTCTCCCTGGAAATTTAAATCATTGTCCAAAGCCACTTGTGAGTAATATTTCACAGAGCAAGAACCAGCTGCCAGGACTGAATAATCCCTCCTCACATTCCTGGCTCTCATCTTGCTCCTTCCCATGCGGTACTCCTGCTCTGCTGCCTCCTGCCACCTCCTGCTCTGGACACCTGTGTATGGACAGGGTTTTGCTCTTGATTTGGGGGGTTTATGTTTTCCTTCTTTATTTTAAAGGCAGTTGGAAGCAGCTGGATCTTTGACAAGTTCGTATTTCCTTGTGCCTGTACTCAAATTGCTTGAGGTGGTGAGGGGAGTGTGGAGAAGGCAATAGAGCCATGAGATTGCTTCTCCTGCAGTGATGGAAAGAGAAACTCCAAGTGCTGGGTCACTCAGAGGGTTAAATTTGGCTCTGAGGAGTAAATTGGTTGTGGGAACCTGTGCAGCTCTGGGAATTTTGAGATGTTTTCCATTGCAGTGAATGATCTGAGCTGGGTTTGTGTAGGAGTAACCCAAGGGAGGAGGAGAGCAGAGATGCTTTCTGGTGAAGGTTCTGCTTGCTCCCTGCCCCAGGAAGTTTGAGTGATTCCTCAGGCATGGGGTATCATTTCCAGGCACTGCATTCCCACCTGGAACCTGGCTGTTTGGTGAGGCTGGCATTGCTCGGTGTCCAGCTCATTCCCAAGGAGCTCCCAGTGCCCCACACCACTTGGAAAACTTAAACCACATCTGGTAAAAAGTCCCAGGAAAGGGAAATGCCAGATTTGGGGGGTTTAGATCCATGTCAGTTTGCATGTTGTGTTTGGGGTGTTCTGGTTTTAGCCATGGTGCCGAATGGTGATCCTGAATCCATGACTGTGGAAGATTAAAGCAAAGGCACAGATGGAGGGAAAACCTTTGGTACATCAAAGATTGTTTATTTACATAAAACCAGATGCAGTTTAGGTGCGTGGTGGACAGGTGCTGGACCAGAGCCTTGGAATAAGCAGTCAGGGATCAGCATCAGGAAACCCATCCAGAACGGGTCTTTGGGATCCATAGGGAAGGTTTGTGGTGCTTTATTTCAGAGTATGCCATGTGGAAAATCCACCTCACCTCCACGGCCTTTTGAACGTAAACCTGGCCTAACTGGATGAACAAATTCTTTTTACGATGTTGGCCAATGCCAGATGTTTTCAGAGGTTTGCCCGTGTCCGAGTTGTGTTAGAGAAGAGTTGTGTTGGTTGGTTGTGCAAACGGGACTCCTGTTCCTGGGAGGTGAAGCACAGGTGGACGGTCACACGCTGGGGCTGTTGTGTGACACTGGCACAGCCACAGCGATGCAGGTCACGAGGTGCTGATGTTTTGTCCGGGGAAGTTTTGTAGGACTCTGCTGCCCGTTCATCCCAAGTTCCCAGGCGCTGCTCCTGAACTTCTGCAGCTTCACATCAGGAGTTATTTCGGACAGCTGATGCTGTATGATAACCCAGCCTTGCTGTGCTGCCTACGGTTCTTGTGGCCTCGGTGTGTTCCACTCACAGTCCTGGCAGGAAGCGGGGAGGAAAACAGGATCAGCCGTGTGGTGGGGACTGGTGCAGTTGGACAGTCTGTCCCGCTGTCATTCCCTCTGCAAGCACCGGGCCGGGTGCGAGGCTCCACGTCCTGCTCTGGCCGTCCCGGTCTGGCCGTTCCCGTGGGATAACCGGAGTTACCGGGCACGACCATGTGGGCTCCTGGGGTGAACAGGGGAGACCAGACCATGTGTCAGTCCCTGCCCCGAGGGGTCCCGGTCCCTGTGTCGGTCCCTGTCCCGAGGGGTCCCTGTCCCTATGTCGGTCCCTATCCCGAGGGGTCCCGGTCCTTGTGCCGGTCCCTATCCCGAGCGTTCCCGGGCCCTGTACCGGTCCCTATCCCGGGGGTTCCCGGGCCCTGTGTCGGTCCCTGTCCCGAGGGGTCCCTGTCCCTATGTCGGTCCCTATCCCGAGGGGTCCCTGTCCGTATGTTGGTCCCTGTCCCGAGGGGTCCCTGTCCCTGTGGCGGTCCCTGTCCCGAGGGGTCCCGGCCGTTCCCGTTCCCGTTCCCGTTCCCGCCCCGGGGCCGCGGG
>VZTE01000882.1:236018-283827 GCA_013397775.1 Eulacestoma nigropectus | reverse complement strand
CGCCCCCTGGCGGCCCCGCCGCTCCTCTGCCGCGTCCCGCCGAGCCCGGTGGGGCGGAGGGGGCTGAGCGGGGGGACCTGAGCGGGGCAGGGGGGGCTGAGCGTGTCCCGGGATGCTGAGCAGGGTGAGAGGTGTCACACAGGGCCCTCTCGTGGGGTCTGGAGTCCCGGAGGCTGGAGCACCGGTGGTGACAGCCCCCGGGACAGCGGCGGTGACAGCCCCCGGGACAGCGGCGGTGACAGCCCCCGGGACACCGGCGGTGACAGCTCCCAGGACACCGGCGGTCACAGCCCCCGGGACACCGGCGGTGACAGCTCCCAGGACACCGGCGGTCACAGCCCCCGGGACACCGGCGGTGACAGCCCCCGGGATGTGCCACCCCCTGCCAGCAGCGCGGGCACCACTGGGCCATCCCCGCAGCCTCCAAAACCTTCTCCCTCTTTTTTTCCCCTATTATGATTTACAGCCCGTTCCCACTTAGAACACTTACTCGTGCTGTTTAATTTCTGTTTTTAATCCCAGCTCCCGGGGTACTTGTGTAGTGTAGACTTTATGAAGTCAATGCATCTTGGAGACCCTTAGGAGGAAAACTCACCCTGGAATGAGAGACCTGCTGTGGGTGTAACCCCTGGGCAGCTCAGCAGCCCCCTGAGCCCAGAGGGGTGGGTGGGCAGAGGGTCGGAATAAAGTGAAACTCGTGGGTTGAGATAAGAACTCTTTAATAATTGAAATAAAATGATATAGAATAATAACAGTAGAATAATTGTTATGAAAAGGAGAGAGGGAAATAAACCCCAGGAAGCACAAGTGATGCCTGGTACAGTTGCTCAGTACCTGCTGCCAGTCCCCAGTACCGATCGGGGCTTGGAGCAACCTGGGATAGTGGAAGGTGTCCCTGCCCATGGCAGGGGGTGGCACGAGATGAGCTTTAGGGTCTCTTCCAGCCCAAGCTTTAGGGTCTCTTCCAGCCCAAGCCACTCCATGACCCTGTGAATAAACCCCAGGAAGCACAAGTGATGCCCAGTGCACTCACTGCCCACCCAATGCCCAGCCCGTCCCCAGCACCGATCGGGGGATCCCGGCCACCCCCCACTGGGCCGGACACTCCGTGGTGTGGAATATCCTGTGGCCAGCTGGGATCAGCTGTCCTGGCCCTGCTGGCAGAGCAGGGGACCCTGGGGAGTCCTGGGCTGAGGGTGAGCACTGCTGGGCACCAACCAAACACTGGGGTGTGACCAACATCATCCTCACCCTGAACCCAGGCACAGCTGAGCCAGCTACTGGGACAAATTCCCTCTGTCCCAGCTGGAACCAGGACAGCTCTTCCCAATTCTGAGCACCTGTGCAGTGTCCCAGCTCAGCTCTGCTGCAGGTGTGTGGTGGGAACAGCAGGAACCAGAGCTGCTGGAAGAGCCCAGCAGCACCATCCAACAGTGGGATGCCACAAGGAAATTCACCAGGAACATTAGTTGCACTCTGGGGCAACGTCCAGGAACCTTGTGTTGGTGCTCTTGCTGAGGAGAGTTCATGAGAAAGAGAGCTATTCCTCTGCCCTCTAGAGAGGTTGGAGTCCTTGGAAAAGTGCTGTTGTTCATGCCCTCCACCAGTCACAGGTGTTGCATCAGGAGCTAAGAGTGCCCATGATTTAAAAAATTCCGAACTTTGAGGCAAGAGAGGATCTCAAAAGGAGATTTTCCCAGAGATTCTGGTGAATCAGTTTGGTGATTTCAAGGATTCTCCCATCATCGAACTCCTTGGGGTTTCCCTTGAGGCATTGAAGCCCCAGGCCATGGCAGGGGAGGAATTTTGGGCCTTGATTTTGGGCAGAACTTCAGTGTCCTGCTGTTACCTTTCGGAGGATTCTTTGAGGAAGGGAGGGAAGAACTCAGAACCAAAGAGCTCATTCATTATAAACCATATTTTAAGGGAAACAGCAAAAATCTGGTTTTTTGCATCCTGGATTTTGTCTTCTAGATATTTTCAGGATATGCACATTGTCCTCTCACACTGCCATGTGCGTTTTTGCTTATCTGGGTTTTTATACTGATCTGAGTTTTTAATATCTCAGCATTTTCATAACTGCAATACCAGGTTTTTCTATGACATTTTCATGACTCCCACAGCCTTTGCTTTCAAGAGTAATTGGGATTCTCTAAAAGTTTAAATTTTAGGAAAATAAAGCCGTTTACTGTAAGAAAATATTTATGCATAAAAAGGGAAACAGGATTAGGTCTTTGCTTGTGTTCTCAGCAGAGCTGTCATTCCCAGCCCTGTCCCTTCACCCTGCAGCAGTCGTGGGATTCCTGTGCCTTTCTAAAATTGGTTTTAACTCAAGGAATGCTAATTGTGCTTCCTGCTGCCTGCTGACATCATCCAAGGATTCAGCAAGTAACAGCAAGCCCTGTGTGCTCAGAACACAGAGTGAGATGTGTTTTGCAGGTGCCTAAAATCCATTGCTGGTCTGTGTGTAGATAATCATCATCCTCACTTGTTTAGGCCCCAGGGCTCTAACAGATTTGCCATGATGGACTGGAGCAGAAATATGTGTGGTTTTTATTGTGACAGGATCTCGAAAAGGAAAAGCAACACAGCAAGGGACAAATCTAAAGAATTTTAAAATCTTAAGAATTTTTTTTTTTTAGCTTTTCACCTTTCTGCAGTTCCTGGTGAGCAGTTCTGCCCAAGGAGGGGTAGGGAATGCTTTTCCAGAATGAGGTGACCTTCCATCACAGAGGGATGGGATCAGCAGCACGAAGCTGCTCAGTGTTCCCCAGGGATCAGTCCAGGTTCCAGCACTGGTTTGATGCCTTGGGTGGCTACCTAGAAACAGAGACTAGACAGGAATAAGGGAATAAAGGTAGATATTTATTTGAAAGGCCTTCAAAGGTGCACCCTGAGGAGCCAAAGGCTGCATCCAAGCTGGACCCCAAGATGGACAACAAGTCACGAGTTCTTCACACTTTGATAGGTTTGGTTCATTTGCATATCAGCATAAATTCGCCAATTAAAACTTTAGCTAATGGTGTAATTTCTGCAATTTCTCCACCTCTCTGGAGGCCCTGGTTTACACCTTTTGGGCCTAGGACAGCCTGAGTGTCCTTGAACAACAAGCTCAGAGAGGCTTTGTTGTGTCTGTCTGGCATAAGAGAGCAGCAGCTAACAAGCTACAAGAAACTTCAGAGTTACACACTAGGCAGTACAGGATTTAAAAATATAAATGATAGAACCTAAGGCATCAGTTCCACCTCCTTCCCAGTGTCCTGAATGGTGGGACAGTGGCTGAGAGGGACAGTGAGCACAGCAGGGGACAGTGCCAGCACACATGGGGACCAGCGCTGGCAGTATGGGCTGGAGAGGCTCTCTGAGGAGCAGCACCAGGGGCTGGGTTATGGAGATCATCTCCAGGAGGATGAGGGGGATTGTTATTCCCTTCTACTCCACCCTGGAGGCCACATCTGGAGTGCTGTGCCCGGCTCTGGGCTGCCCGGTCCGAGAGAGACACGGGCATGCTGCAGTGAGTCCAGTGGAGAGCCGAGGAGTGACCAGGGGATTGGAGCCTCTGTCATCCAGAGGGCCTGGGAGAGCTGGGATTGGCCAGCCTGGAACAGAGGATGCACAAAGGGAGCTCTTCCCAGTGTGTCCACGTTCCAGATGGGAGGGAATGAAGAAAAAGGAGCCGAACTGGTCCTGGTGGTACCCAGTGGCAGAAGAGACAAAGGGCATCTGCTGGAGTTCAGGGAATTCTGCTTGTGCAGAAGAAAAGGTGTTCACAGTAAAAGTGAGAGAACAGCAGATTGTGGAGTCTGTGTCACTGGAGATGTAGAAAACCCAGCAGAATGTGGTGGCCCTGAGCAACCTGGCCCTGTTTTGAGCAGGGTGGTTGGTCTTGGTAATCTGCAGGAGGTCTTTTCCAAACTCTGAAAATCAAGGAGTTTGAGTGAAGCAGGGAGGTTCAATTGAGAGTAGGAATATGGGGGAGTTGTTTTCTTTTCTCACATACAAGCTAATTCTGGTGGTTAATATTACATGGCTTTACTCACGGCTTGTTTACCTCTCTATGCCATTGGCCTGTGTGAAATCCCTGCTTGGTGTTTCCTTTTCCATCCTTCCCCTGCGTTCATGGGAGCACACAGATGTTCCTAAAGCCACACCAGAGTAACCTCAGTTTGAGCCTTTGGTGTTGTATTGGCACAGCCAGACTGAAATGGTGTTTTTTACGCCTTTCCCTGATGTGCTTTGCAGGCACTTTGCCAAGCCAGGACAAGCCCTCGCAGAGGCAGTCGGAGAGCACAAGCTGCAGCCCTTCCAGGAAGAGATCCACGTCGGAGAGCACTTCTTCTCCAGGCAAGTCCTGCCTCAGGGGCCTTGGTTTTGGGATCCCTGCTTTGCTCAGGGATCGCTATGCTGAGACACAGCTGGGACAGCGTGGCTGTGAGAACTTCAGCTCACGGAGATACTGAGTTTTTCCACTGGCACTTTGGGCTACAAGTGCTGTGGGTGGGGTTGTAGAACAGGGAGACTTGAGCTGGTGCTTAGAGAAACAGCAGCACAGCTGGGGCAGGGCAGGGTTTGGTTCCTCACCAGGTTAAGTTAGGCCTTGTGGAGCTCAGTGCTTTAATCGAGACCTGTGACATTACAGTTCATCAACTAATTAGAGGAATAAATTAATTCCTCCCTGGGGAAGAGCCTGACTCTGGCACTACTCTGGGGGCAAAGGGTTCCTGCCCCTGGGCAGGTCAGGGGAGGATCAGGCCAGGCTGTGCTGTTGGGTTTTCCTCCTCACATGTGAGAATCCTGCCAAGGTGATGGAGGATGACACGTGGCTCATCCCAGTCATCAGTAATGGTCCAGCTGTGAACGCCCCCAGACAGGTCAGGAATGCTCATGGCAATGAGATAATGGAAGTGCTGAAAGGCCTGGGAGCTCTGGTAGCATCTCATCAAGTCCATGATACAAGAACAAATCTTGGATGCAGGATCCTGGTGAACTGGAGTCGATGTTGCAGCAGGATAGTGAGGGAGTCAAGGGCTGACATTCCCTGCAGGTCACTGCTTGAGGCTCACGAGGAAGGGAAAGGTTCTCCCTCCTGAGAGGGCAACGAAGCTTTAGACAGTCATCTGAGGGATGAGGGAGCTGGGAAAGGGGCTCAGCCTGGGGAAAAGGAGGCTCAGGGGGGCCCTTGTGGCTCTGCACAACTCCCTGACAGGAGGGGACAGCCGGGTGGGGTCGAGCTCTACTCCCAGGGAACAGGGACAGGAGGAGAGGGAACGGCTTCAGGCTGGGCCAGGGGTGGCTCAGGTTGGACATCAGGAGGAATTTCTCCATGGAAAGGGTGCTCAGATATTGGAAGGGGCTGCCCAGGGAGGAGGTGGAGTCCCCATCCCTGGAGGTGTCCAAGGAAGGGCTGGAGGGGGCACTTGGTGCTCTGGGCTGGGGACAAGGTGGGGGGCAGTCACAGGTTGGACTCGATGCTCCTGGAGGTCTTTTCCAACATTAGTGATTCCATGATTCTGTGACTCTGTGTTTGAGCTTTGTTTTGTCAAGAGGTCAGACCTGTGCAGGCACAGTGTGTGTGACTGTGTGTGTGTTGCTGTCAGTCACATTGTACCCCTGTGGCAATGTCAAATCTATTGACCAAATTGTCACAGAGAAGATCTGAAGATGTTCATTTCCTGCTTATTGTCACCCAGTGGTTATCCCAGATAGCAGGAGAGGCTGGAGTGGGCTCTGAGCAACCTGCTCCAGTGGAAGGTGTCCCTGCCCATGGCAGGAGGGGGGAAAAAGATGCTCTTTAAGGTCCCTTCCAACCCAAACCATTCTATGATTCTGTAAAAATGGAATGTGAGCTCCCCTAGGATTGGACAGAAGAAAATCCAGCAGGTTGACCCATTTTTTAAGAAGCTCAGTTGCAGAAACACTCTCGTTACCAGAATTCAGACATTCTTAGACACCCAAATTGACTGCAAATATGTAGTAAATCCCTAGGATTGGTACTTAGAGCTGGTTATGATTTCCATCTAGGAAGGATGTGCCAAAAGTGCCGTTTCCTCCCTGCTTTAAGCAGATGTTTGCAACAGATGCTCCATTCAGCCTGTGCTGCAGAAAGTCCTTTGCAGTGGGAAAGGGATCTTCCTTTTTCCTCTGTCTCATTCACTTTCTTGCCCTCACTCACTTGAAAGGGGCAGCTGCAGTTGTTGTAACTGGGAATAGGAAGTGTTAAAGTTGAGGAGTGTTTTGTGCAGGAGCATTGGAATGACATGAATCACGAGCTTATCAACTTCAAAGTCACCGAAGTGACGATGCAGCTGAGATCAGTCATTGTTGTGTTTTCCGTGGATCTGGAATGCATGTGGGTTTCAGTGTGTTTGTCAGAGAGGAGCTGCAGCTGTCCCGGGATCAGAGCCTGCAGTGTCCCAGCCCTGTGAATCAGTTTCCAAGCAGCAGCAGCACCAGTTCCATGGGACGAGGTGCTGGTTGAGGGTCACTGAGCAGGTGGGTTCTGTGAGGAGCCCCAGCTCCATCCCCATGTACCTCTAAAGGCCAGAAGAAAGCAAAGGGTAATTTATTATTTCATCTGAAATGCAGAGCTGGAAGCGTAAATCCTTCCAGTTGTCTCAGAGTTGTTGGGGTGTCCAGGTCAGCTCACAGTAGGAGGCTTCTCTTGTCCTTTGTCACCAGGAAGAGCATTGTCCAGAAGAGGATTTTTAGAATGTGTTTTGCTGACTCTTCCTCTTCCAAACTGTGCACTCTCTGAAGCACCTTTTCATTTGCACTTAAAAATTCCTGACTTTGGAATCTTGGTGAGGAACGCGTTCTCCAGAGTAACACAATTGGACTACTGAGCACTGGGAAAATATTAGAAAATATTTAAACTACAAAATACTTCAAGAATAGCTAGAAGGTTAGAAAATATTTAAACTGGTTGTGCTTTATCTCTGTCATCTAACAAATAATCTCCCTCCTGTCAAGTGCCAGAGCCCTTTATAAACACATTTTGTTGTCTTCCTTTAACAGTTCCCTTGACACCAGGATGTGCTGCTCGGGCTCCAGCCTGGGCCCCGCTGGGTTAAGCAGATCTGATCTAAATAATTGGCCACAATTACAGTAACATTTTGTCAATGCTAATGTGCAGTTGTGATGTATTTATGAGAAGGCAGCATCTATTTCATTCCAGAAAGAACAGGATTTCTTCTGATGGAATGTTATCACTAAGGAGCAGCAGGGCAGCTTTGGGAAGCTCTTCGTTTAGAACAAATCCCTTTTTAGTGTAGCATGATCTACATGGTTGACCTGGAAACTCTTTTTCAAACACCAATCTTCAGCTCTAAAGCGTATAAAAGTTTTAAAAGTCAGATCTAAATTTTCTTCTTCTGTAAATTAGCCTTTGTCTTTTGTCCAGATACTTTGATTTACCTTTATCCAATCAGTTCTGTCATCATCAGCCTTGTCTATTTGATTAAAAAAACTGCAAGAGCAATGGAAATAGTTGTTTCAATACTTCCAAACTACAAAAAAAAAAAAAAGAAAAATGAGTTTAAAAACATTTCAAATGTTGCTCCATTTTTTATCAGGATTGAATTTTTATGTGCACAGAGGGTTTTGTATTTTTGGTGTTGAATAGAAAGGAACTTGAGAATTGTGTGAACCCTCATTGCTCTTTGCTGTTAGAAATGGGGGATTATGTGGGAGTAAAGAGAAAATAATTGTACGTTAAAAGTGATGATATAAAATGTGACTGACTTATGTCACTGGGTCCCTCTCCACGTTACAGAATCTTGTCAAGGAACGTTCTGGGCAGCCCCAGGACACCAGTGCTGTCAGTTGATGCAGCTGTTGTGTTTAGCTCCATGTTTTTGGTCCCATCCCCACTCCAGCCCTGTCCGTGTGTGTTTCAGGGGTGGCGGGGCCGGCCCGGAGCGCGCGCCTGGCCCCGGCCGCCGAGGACTCGGTGGACACCCTGCTGCAGCGCATGGCCCAGCAGGACGGGCCGCCCACGCTGGACAAGACCCTGGAAGCCGTCATGGCCAACGTGTCCGCCCCTCCATCGGCCAGTCCTGCCCGGAACCACTCCCGGGAGAGAGCCCTGGGCAAGCAGGACGGCCTGGGGGCTCCGGCCATCCCCGGCAGCTCCTGCGGCGACGGCATCTCCCTGCTGCAGGAGCGGCTGCCCGGCAGCTACTCCCCGCGGCACCTCAAGAGGAGCGTGGTGGAGGCCATGCAGCGCCAAGCGAGGAAAATGTGCAATTACAACAAGATCCTGGCGACAAAAAAAAATCTGGACCACGTCAACAAAATCTTGAAAGCCAAAAAGCTGCAGAGGCAGTCGCGGACAGGGAACAACTTCGTGAAGCGCCGGCCGGGGCGGCCGCGCAAGTACCCGCTGCAGGCCGTGGTGTCCATGCAGGCCTTCCAGGCGGCCAGGCTGGTCAGCCAGGAGCTGGAGGACAGGGAGCAGAGCAGCAGCCCCCTGCACCTGGGGCCGGACACCATCACGGACGTCATTGAAGCCGTGGTGCAGAGCGTGAACCTGAACCCCGAGCACCGCAAAGGCTGGAAGAGAAAGAGGTGGCTGCCGGAGGAGCAGGCCAGGAAGAGACACAAGTCTTTGCCTGAAGATGAGCAGGAGAGCAATAAGAGGTGATTTCCTTACAATTTTGTACCTCACTTGGTTTTAGAACATTTCAGTCATTGAGGAAATCTTCTCCTTGATTTTATGCAGGAGTTCAGTTTAGAGGGAACCAACATGAACATGTCAGCCTTAAGTGTGTTCAGGACCTTCCTCAGGCGCTGAACACACCCCAGAAATGAGGTGGGATCTAAGGTGATCTAAAACTGTTGGTTCTGTACTTGTTTTGGTGAAGGATACATTTAATGAGTTGGTAACAGGGTTACTGATGAGGTGCCACAGATTGTTCCTTCATCCTGTGTGGAACAAGGAACCCTGAAGAGTTGCGTGTGCCATGGGATCTGCTCGTGTAGATCACAAACAAATACTTACAGGCAACACAGGATGTAAAGTGGGATCAGTGGATGCACAGCAGATAAAGAGTAAAGCTAAAGCAGCAAGGAGGATTTAAGGGGTGCACCTGTGCAGTCACTGGTAAAAGACCACACCAAAAATCTCTCTCTGATCTCATCTCCTCATGCTTGTCCCCAGAGTCATCAATAAACAGATCAAACTCTGTCAGGAGTTCTCCTCTCCAGAAATGGGTGCTGTGAGAGTGCTGCTGGCACCTCGTGTTCAGGGGCTGCTCTGTGGCTCTCCTGAAGGCTGAGGAAAGGGTTACCACGTGCTGGTTTTAGAGTGCAAATGCAGAGAGCAAGAGCTGCCTTCTGAATTACTCAGCTGAGGCTCCAAGGGATAAACATCAGCAGTACAAACAACATTCTTTTTGTAATAATAATATCACCAAAAAAAATCATACTTTTCTTATGATTATGCTTAACCCCTCCTTGATCATGATCATTGAGTTGCATTTTTTTTAAGTAGTTGAGACACCCAGAAATTTAGAAATATGGACCTTTTCTGCTGACCAGATTAGAGAGAGGAATAATGAAATACTGTGAGATGATTTTAATGGGGAAGTGATTTTTTTTTGTCTCTACTTTTTCTTCCAGTTTCTCTGAGCCAGTAGCTGAACCTCCCAGTCCACATGAGGCCCTTGGGAAACCGCCTGAATCTGAAACCCCTGAGCAGCCTTTGCCTCCTCTAACCCAGCGTGAGAAGAAAGCCCCTCGACCCCCAAAGAAGAAGTACCAGAAGGCTGGGCTCTACTCTGATGTGTACAAAACAACAGAGTAAGTAAAACAGAGCAAAACTGCTCTCTGGTAGTCCAGTGGAAACTTTCCTTTCTCCTAGAACCATAAAGAGCTGCCACTCATGAGTTGCTGAAATAAAACCATCAACTTAATTGACGCCTGTGGAAAATTACGTGCGTGATAATTGTCAGAATCTGATCCAGTGAGGATGTAAAATGTAACCCCAGTCAGAAAGCAGCCTCGAGCTGTCTTGAAAGTGTTTCTGATTATCAGCTTTGAAGAAGGTAAGAGATTTATTCAAGAGTCTTAACGGTCCTGGCAATGCAGGTGCTGGGAGAGCTGGATGTGTGCAGGTTCTGAGCAGGAGCTGAGCACAGTGGCTGCAGAGAAGGGGTCATTAGGTTCCTGTTTGCCTTGGCTGAATGGTGACAACTGGTCATCCTCTGTGTGAAAGAATTTCAGATATGCACCCAGTTCATTTCACAGTTCAGTGAAGTTCATCTCTATTTTCTCTGAGATGTTTAGGGTGAAACAATCCAGCATTTCTTTATTTTTCCCACTGGTTGGTTTGCAGCCTGGTGTTCCACTAGAATGTGGACGCTTCCCTTTTTCCCTTCCGTTTGTAGTCACACGTTTTCTAATGCCATCTGAACAAATGAGTTGAAGTCAGGAATTTATGCTTCTGTTCCAATATGATCTGACAGATTGAAAAGAGAGAAAATTTGGCACCTTCTAACTATGTCATAGACCACGTTAAAATGTTACAGAGACCACTGGGAAACTGCCAGTACAGTTTATCAGCTGCTCCTGCTGTAATCTCTTTCCATATTAGAGTGAAGGAATCAGTGAAAGGGTCAAGCCTCTAAGGAAGAAACAAAGATCTCAGTCTGACCAAAGTGAGGCCACTTGAGTTTTATTTGTTTTAAAGAGATGTGCTAAAACGTTACCCCTTGGATGGTCTGTCACTGCTGTACACAGCATGCAACCTTCAAATCTCATCATTTCATCTCTTGCCTTAGGAGAGGAGCTGAGAGAGTCTTCTCCTTTTCTTAAGTGTAAAATAATTAGAACTTTGAGTGTTCCTAAGTTGGAAGAGACCCACAAGGATCATGGAGTCCAACTCCTGGCCCTGCACAGCCCCAGCAATCCCACCCTGTGCCTGGGAGGGTTGTCCAAAGGGTCCTGGAGCTCTGGCAGCCTTGGAGCCGTGACCATTCCCTGGGGAGCCTGAGCATCCTCTGGGGGACAAACCTTTCCCTGATACCCAGCCTAAACCTCCCTGACACAGCTCCAGCCGTTCCCTCGGGTGCTGTCTCTGCTCTCACAGAGCAGAGATCGGAGCTGCCCCTCCACTGCTCCTCAGGAGGAAGTTGCAAACCACTTAAAGGGGGCTGGTTTGTCTTCCCTTTGCCTGTTGCTCCACATGCTGAGTTCTTCCCTGCTCTGATACTGGGGTCTGGGATGAGCTGCTTAAGGACACTGAGGAACTTCACCCTTCCAAGGAAGCAAATATCCAGCAGTGCAAACTGCCTCTGCACTGTTTGCACACTGATACTGAAGCAGAGCATGGACCTGCATAGCTGGGCAAGGACACAACTGTGGCCATCTCCATTTAGGACTCTTTTGCAGCCTGAAGGGCTGATCCCACCATTCCATCCTGCTGGCACTGGGTCACTTCTTTACCAAGTTGGTTCAGCAGACTAAATCCAGGGAACTTTTTGGTAATTAGATTATTTTTCTCATTTGATGTGCTGTTCCCATTCTACTGCATGGTCAGACATATGGTTGGATATTTGAAAATAGAGTAAGAGGAGAGCAGAAGTTCATGTTGTTATCCCATTACTTACGTAACTTCCTGCTATAGGAGTTTGAAAACCTGATCTGAGTGGAGAAGGAAAAGGCAGCTCTGTGATCGTGGTGCACCCTCTAGTGCTGTCACAGTGAGTGTTGGTCCCTGTCCCCATTCCCACAGTCCCTGTGTCCCATTAGTGGGTTGTACTCACTGGTTTTCTATAGTTGTTTGCAGTGTTCACTGCAGACACTTCGCCTTAAACACCATTTTCCTACTCTCTTTCATCCTTCCTAAATAATTCCTAAGTGTCACGAGGCCGTGTGAAGCAGTGAAGGTTGCACTGAGGTTTGTACAAGACACGGCCTCTCCCTGCATCAATCTCATCCAGCTGCTCAACAGCAGCACAGGAAAGGTTTGGCCTGGCCTGGCCAGTGTTGGTGGACTGTTAAAAGAGATTTCAAGAGTTGATTTTAACAAGGTATTTTAAAACTGCCTCATTTCTCTGCAGCCACGTACAATTTGCCTCAGCAGGAGTTCACTCCAGGTCCCCTCAATCTGGAGACCTTGTTAAAATACAGCGAAGAAAGCTCAGATTTTGATACCTTGCAAATGAATAAAAGGAATGGTTCCTGAGCCAGTCTCAGTTCTACCTCATTTCCAACTGTAATTTTGTAGGCAGCATGGCTGTAACCTCCACAGGGGTGTTCCCAATCCTCAGCTCCCACTGAGAGTTACATGGACCTGGAGAGAGGTTCAGTGTGTGGTTGTACAAGGTTGCAGCTTTGAAAACAAGGGGAGATCTTGTGCAAGAATTGTTCTCTGTATCCAGCCGTGGCTTTCCTAGAGGAGTGAACCGCAAAGTCTAGTTCACAAAAAAAAATTAATAATTAGTAAATTAGCAATTAATTTAAATGTTGTAGAGTGTTTAGAGACATATATAATTTTGATATTTGAGCAGGACATGGATTGCAGTTCAGTAGGTGCCCGATGTTGGCATGAGCTGACCTTGTTCCAAAAGAATCAGCTGTGCTTTCTCCTCACCTCTGTGGCATATTCCTGTTCCTGTGCTGTCCCTTCCTGTGTCCCATCCTGATGTCCAGGTGGGATAATGGTTGGATGGAATCCGGCCTTCCACTGGAGGGTTCCTGGAGCAGTTAACCCTGCAGTCAGACCAATGGTCAGACCGGCAGCAAAGCCGGCTTATCCCCACTTAAAATGTTCATCAAACCATAGTCTGAGGGAAAATGGGGCTCCACACTTCAAAAATGGAATTCCACAGAGAAGTAATCCCAGCCAACATGGTAAGAGTGTAGAGACACTGGAAGCTGGAGAGGGGGAACAGAAAAGGAGCAGAAAAAAAGGAAGGAGAGGGATGGAGAAGAGTGAAGATACAGGGAAGACAGCTGTGGTTCTGGTCTTTGTTCCCTTAGTTTGCCTCCGAGTTCAGACTGACATTTGGAGGCTAAACCTGGTCTTCAGCCCCTGCAGAGTGGTACAAAATACTCTCATCTTCTACAAAACTGTCATTTGGCCATTGCCCTGTTACTGGGAGCCTGCACAGAGGCCAGTTTGGTTCTGTTGGTGGGGAGTGCACCAAAATGGGTGTTTTAAATTTGTCCCTACAGAAACTGAACCAAACAGCTTTAGGCAGTGGATTATGGAGTGGGAAGCATTTCTTATAGAATCAGAGAACCTTTAAGGTTGGAAGAAACCTCCAAGATCATCAGGTCCAACCTTTTGTGTAGCCAGGCTTATGTTTCAGTCTGTCAGATGCTCAGGAATGTCCTCCCCCAGCTCCCTGCCCTAGGTGCCCACCTGGGCTGTTGGAAGTTGTCATTTCCCTGATTATTGGCGAGGTCTCTCCCAGGTCTAACTGGCTTGCTTGGAATCATAGAATCATGGACTGGTTTGAGTTGGAAGGGACCTTAAAGCTCATCTTGTTGCCCCTTCTGCCACGGGCAGGGACACCTTCCACTATCCCAGGCTGCTCCAAGCCCTGTCCAGCCTGGCCTTGGACACTTGCAGGGATCCAGGGACAGCCACAGCTTCTCTGGGCACCTGTGCCAGGGCCTCACCACCCTCACAGGGAAGAATTCCTTCCCAATTATTTTCAGTTGTTGATATCTGTATCTCAAAATTTGTTTTTAACTTGCATTTTCCCTTCACAAGTTAAACAATAATATCACATTTTTATTGAGTCATGTTTCTGTTATTTGTCCAGTTATTAAAATAGATCCCTTAAAAAACTTCAGTAAACTTTAGTAGGCTTCAATATCACTTAATCTTCGGTATATTTAACATTTAGAAGTCTCCTTTGAATGTTGCAGGACTGCAGTTCTAAATATAACCACGTCAGATTCTATTTTCCAAGGTTTGTTGTTGACCAAGAGGAGATGTTTATAAACACCATATTACAGAGCTGTCACCTGTCTGACCCATACAACCATTCTGATTTCCTACTCCTATTTTTCCTTCTGTAGAGGGGTGTCTCATTGCTTTTTAAACTCTGATTTCTGTTCTTTTTCTGCCTTTCCTGATGAACAACCTTCTAAAGGGCACCACATGAATGTTTGCTCTTAGGGAATTGGGAGAGCAGGGCGGGATATGTGTCACTTGTCCAGTTCCTCAGCAAAAACCACCAGACAAGATCTGTCAGTCGTCTTTTATTTGTGTAGTTTTAGTTATTACTTTTATATCACATGCTGGGCATTTAAAGTTGATGGTGTCTCACTGGGTGTTGCCTTAATAGCATTTATGGAGAAAAATTCCGTTGTGGAAGGGCTGGGATGAATGTGTTTGACAATCAGCCTGGAAAGCAGTTCTTTGGCCATTTCTGTTATTCTCTAGCCTGATGCTCCAGACATTCGTGCCTTAACTAAAACAGAAAATG
This sequence comes from Eulacestoma nigropectus, assembly GCA_013397775.1. Lineage (NCBI taxonomy): Eukaryota > Metazoa > Chordata > Aves > Passeriformes > Eulacestoma > Eulacestoma nigropectus. Next base: position 269,386 of record VZTE01000882.1, on the reverse strand, counting down.
TGTTCCTTGCAAGTGACGAGTGTTCCCAGTTGTGATGTTTTGGTTCTGTCCCTGTCCTCCACAGCCCCAAGAGCCGCCTGATCCAGCTGAAGAAGGAGAAGCTGGAGTACACCCCAGGGGAGCACGAGCATGGGCTGTTCCCAGCCCCTATCCACGTTGGTGGGTACCTCACCTGTGTTTTAGTTGTTGGGAAACAAGTGTGGCACTGGGGGGCCTGCACAGCTTCGGCCTCTCTCTGGTTTTTATCCCTTGCCGGGTCACCCGTGGCTTTTGGCACGTGAACTTTGCCAACTCATCCCTCTGTGTTCCCCAGCTTGACTCGAGAGGCTTTTTTTAGCTTAAAACATGAACTTTGTTCTTGATTTTTTGTGCGTCAGAAGATACCATTCTGGTTAAAAACCTGCTTTAACTGTGATAGTCCTTGGATGAAATGCAGAGCAATAGTCTCCACCTCAAAGGAGAATTACAGCAGAATAGCCACAGACAATTATGACCATTTGTTAAATCCCAAAAGCTGAGCATGGAATGATAAATTCCCCGACATCCCCAAGCACTTAATGGTGCCTGTCTTTAAACAGGGATAGAAGGGCGGAAGAATTAAAAGCTTTGCTGCTATCTTTGTTTTTACTTTATCCCCATTTTTAGGTCTCTGGTAGGAAAAAAACAGGATTTAGGGTTTCATAGAATCACAGAATCATGGAATGGTTTGGGTGGGAAGGGACCTTACAGATCATCTTGTTCCACCCTGTTCCATGGGCAGGGCTGCCTTCCACAGCCCAGGTTGCTCCAAACCCTGTCCCTGGCCTTGAACACTTCCAGGGAAGTGCCTGTGGGAAGAAGCCGTAACCTGCATCTGTCCCAGGCCCTCAGAGGTGATGGAGCTCAGGATGCTGCTCCCAGGGACTGGGCTGGGGGAATGCTCCAGAGCTCCCACTGTTTGCAGCTCACATCATTTCCCAGGATAAACCAAGACTTGAGTAATTTCCTGATTCTCAGGTAATTGTTTCAGCTTTTGAAGTGCTGTGATTTCTGGCTGCAAGTCCTGTCACGCCGAGTGAGTTTGGGGAATTCTGTGTTGTTCAGCAGGAATCTTTGTCCTATCAAACACAGCTGGCACTGGTTTGCCTTCTGTAACTGAGCTGTTTGGCTCCCTACACAACTGCACAGCAAGGGCAAGACAGTGGGACAGATCTGTGTGAATCAGGAGCCACAAAACAGGTTTCAGTGCTGAAGGTGACAATTTAAATTCTCCAAAATGTGCCCTTGCTCAGCTCCTTTTTGAATGGGCTCATAAAACCAGGTTCACCAGGTTCCCCACCCACATTGCTGGTCCTGCCCTGCAGCTGCTCCTGTTGCTCCAGGGTGCCTGGGGATGGTTTAACCCCAGAGCAGTGACCAGGACTGGGGCTCTGCCAGGGGACTGCACTGGTGCCCACTTGAGGAGGGCTGGGGGGACCTTCCCTGCGCTCGAGGCCCAGTGCCAGGGCACCTGAAAGAGCCTTTTGTTTGGCCTGCTGAGGTCATAGAAGTGAAAGCAAATTCCTGGCAGATTTAGCTCTTTCCTGGAACTTGCTAGGGATGAATAAGGCATTGAAAATGGAAAGTAATTTAGGGGTAAATTGTAAGGAAAACATTACCATTTTTATTTTCCAGTGGTGGGGGTATGCGTGTGAATTTATATGAAGCCACAGAGCATTGCTGGAGGAATATAAAGGCACTTGTTAACAGTTAGAAAAGCTGGGGGAAAAAAAATCGGGCCTAGGCCTGACACCTCATCCTAGGCACTCTACTCCCTGCAGTTTTGTGACACAGGATTCCAGCAAAATGATCAGAGAATGTTGAATCTTGGCTGGAACGTCAGCCCTCGGGTCTGGTGTGAATGATGTAATGGGTCTGTGTCCTTTAGGGGTGACAGTGAACGTTAGAATAGAGCCAAAATCTGCAGTGAAAGCAGGAACTCCTGTCTAAAACGAGTTCCAGTTATTGCTGAAAATACAGATCCCCTTGAAGCCTTTCCAAAAAATCTAGGAATGTGTTTGCCAAGTCTGAATTCATTCTTAAATCTCTTCTGGTAAAGGTCACGGGAACAGGCTGGGAGACTATTTTCAAAATTGATTTGATTTCTTTGAGTACAGTATTGTGATTTACCAGCCTGCATGGGCAGTGCAGGTCTTGTCCTGGGTGTTGAAGTGTTGGATTGTGCACAGGAAAACTCAGGAGAGCGTGTGAGCTTCGAGGTTTCTCACAGAGAACACACAGGGCTGTGGTCAGTTCTGTCAGGTGTTGACTACGGTCCCTTCACAGGTGCTGTGGTCAGTCCTGTCAGGTGTTGTGGTCACTTCTGTCAGATGTTGGCTGTGGTCCCTTCACAGGTGCTGTGGTCAGTCCTGTCAGGTGTTGTGGCTGGTTCCGTCAGGTGCTGTGGTCAGTCATGTCAGGTGTGGACAGTCATTTCAGGTGTTGTGGTCAGTCATGTCAGGTATTGTGGACAGTCATTTCAGATGCTGTGGTCAGTCATGTCAGGTATTGTGGACAGTCATTTCAGATGCTGTGGTCAGTCATGTCAGATGCTGTAGGCAGTCATTTCAGGTGTTGTGGTCAGTTCTGTCAGGTGCTGTAGTCAGTGCTGTCAGGTGTTATGGTCAGTCCTTTCAGGTGTGGTCAGTTCTGTCAAGTGTTGGCTGTGGTACCCTCAAAGGGCTGTGGGTACTCGTTTCAGGTGTTGTGGTCAGTGCTGTCAGGTGTTGTGGTCAGTGCTGTCAGGTGTCATGGTCAGTGCTGTCAGGTGTTGTGGTCAGTGCTGTCAGGTGTCGTGGTCAGTGCTGTCAGGTGTTGTGGTCAGTGCTGTCAGGTGTTGTGGTCAGTGCTGTCAGGTGTTGTGGTCAGTGCTGTCAGGTGTTGTGGTCAGTGCTGTCAGGTGCTGTGGTCGGTGCTGTCAGGTGTCGTGGTCAGTCCTGTCAGGTGTCGTGGTCAGTCCTGTCAGGTGTTGTGGTCAGTGCTGTCAGGTGTTGTGGTCAGTGCTGTCAGGTGTTGTGGTCAGTGCTGTCAGGTGTTGTGGTCAGTGCTGTCAGGTGTTGTGGTCAGTGCTGTCAGGTGTTGTGGTCAGTGCTGTCAGGTGTTGTGGTCAGTGCTGTCAGGTGTTGTGGTCAGTGCTGTCAGGTGTCATGGTCAGTGCTGTCAGGTGTTGTGGTCAGTGCTGTCAGGTGCTGTGGTCAGTGCTGTCAGGTGCTGTGGTCAGTGCTGTCAGGTGCTGTGGTCAGTCCTGTCAGGTGTCGTGGTCAGTGTTGTCAGGTGTCGTGGTCAGTCCTGTCAGGTGTCGTGGTCAGTCCTGTCAGGTGTTGTGGTCAGTGCTGTCAGGTGTCGTGGTCAGTGCTGTCAGGTGTTGTGGTCAGTGCTGTCAGGTGTTGTGGTCAGTGCTGTCAGGTGCTGTGGTCAGTCCTGCCAGGGTTTGGCTGTGGCAGGGTCTGACCCAGCTCCATCCATCCCTCCCTGTCCATGGAGGCCTCTGCTGAGCGAGACAGGAGAGCAGGACCCGGCTGCAGTGTCCCGGGGGCTCTTCCCTGGGCCTTCCCTGACATCCAGAACGTTCTCGGAGGGTTCTGCCCCTCTCCTTTCTGCCCTCCAGCCGTGTGAGGCCCTGTCGGAGCCTGGCCAGGTGCCTGGAGCGGCTCCCACCCTCCCGGGGCACGGCTGTGAGTCTGTGCCACTTACAAACCTTCTTGTTTCAGGGAAGTACCTCAGACAAAAGAGAATCGACTTCCAGCTGCCTTACGACATCCTCTGGCAGTGGAAACACAACCAGGTACGAGATAAGGAGTCACGGGGCTGCCGAGGTTGGGATCGGAAGGAAACAGCAGCACTGAGAGAGCCGTGTTTCCACATCCCGGCTGGGGGGGATTTCTCGTTGCTGCCGCTGTGTGAGGGGAGAAAGGATTTGCATATGTATGTAATGCTGAAAATTCCCGTTTTTCCGTCTCCTGCAAAATAGCAACCCTGTGAGTTTCTGCTCTGACAAAAGTCATTACTTTGGCTGCAGGCTTTTATTTTGGCGGTGCTGCTCTGTGCAGGGAGCTGGTTTCAGACACGCCTCGGGAGAATTCGGATGTACTGCCAGCAGCACTGAGAAATTTCAGGCCTTATTTTTCTTGGATCAATCCCAGCAGAGTGGAATTTATTTTTCACTTGCAAGCTGAAATTTTTGTACTGAGGAAAGAAGAGAAACTGTTTAACAGTCTCATTCTTTTTAAAGAGCTTTAAATATGTGCAAGCTTAAAAATAGGATTTTTTTTTTTTTCCCCCTGAGATGTTTCCACCAAGTGATTTACCACAGGATTTAAGGCTGGTGGGAGAATCTGTCCTCAGCTCTGTGGTGAGAAAGTGTAACTTGAGCATGTAAATGAGCAGGACACATTCCCAGGTGCTGTGGCTCCAGCTGCACTCCAACACCCCTGGAATCTGATCCCCAAGTCAGGAGCATTGGGGACATTTCAGCCGAGGACACTTTCTTGCCATGTATTGATGATGACCTGTCTCATCCATTCAGTATTTTATAAGTAATAAATACGTGGAATCTGTTTCCTTGACATTTTCCAGCTCTCCCTGGAATATTGGAGGCCCTTGCAGAGGAGTTTCTCTGTATAGGGGTGTAGAGATGTCTGGGTTGTTCCTGTGGGCCACAAAGGTCACTGAGGGAAGGCTCTTAGTGCAGGAAATGTGTGAGAAACAGCGAATAATTGGAAATTATTCCTTAAAGCTTGTTTGAAAGGCTGGAATATATATGAAATTATGAATTGTGATGTAAGCTCCCCTTTCCCCTCCCATCATCTCCATCTGCAGAGGAAGCTCCTCTGCAGAGAAGATGAATCTGCATTTCTCGTGGCTCCCACCTGTACTCACAGTTCTCATAGAATCCCAAAATCCTTTAGATTGGAAAAAACCCTTGAGATCATCGAGTCACTTTGATAAATCAGCACCTTGATTTTCTGTTTTCACTCTTTTAAGCATTGGCACATGGTGATTCCACCAAAGATGGTTTCTCCAAAGTAGGTATAAATAATTCCTCTTCTTCTAAGCCCTGTTCAGAGGAGCCTGTCCTCGAGACAGCTGCTTCCCACATTGCTCTGGGCAGACAGAATAAATAATGTGGTGAACAAACTGCTCCACTGTCTCACTAAGCCCAAATTCCACTTATTCAGGTCCTTCTTGTGACCTATTTGTTAATGCAGTCTGAGCCTAGAGAAGAGAACACAGATTTCTAGTAATGATTACAGAGCAGTTCCCTATGTACAGAACATAATTTCCCTGATCCTTTTGAATAACAGATGCACTTATGCAATGTATTAAAATTTTCTTTCTCTTCCTTTTAGTTGTATAAAAAGCCAGATGTCCCACTTTATAAAAAAATCCGTTCCAGTAAGTAAAATCTTATTACTAAAATGTGATAACTGTGGAATTTTCATGTGACACCGTCCTTTCTGTTCTGCTCTTTGTCCTACCAAAGACACTTCCACCTGCTTTTTTTTTTTCTTCATCTAATTGGAATGAAAATACTGTAGATAAACAGTTCTGTTTTTTCACCTGAAAAGAATTTTTTTCCCTGTTTGGGTTTGTTTTTCCTTTTTTTTTTTTCCTTCTCCAGATGTCTATGTGGATGTCAAACCTCTCTCTGGCTATGAGGCCACCACCTGCAATTGTAAGAAACCAGAGGATGACAGTGGGAAGGGCTGTGTGGAGGATTGTCTGAACAGGTTAGCAATGGATTATTTCACATCAGCTCATCATCTGCTGGGAAAAGAGTTGTGCTGGATGCACCTCAGCAACAAAGGCATCGTCACAGGGAGGGAAATTCCCAATCTGACCCTCTGGAGACGCTCTGGGGTCCCAGTGTCACCCCCAGACTGTCACTGCTGGGACTGAGGCCCCTTTGCAGTGGTGGGTCCAGTGACCCAACAGGGCCCTGCTGGACCCCCCACGCTCCCAGCTGGTCCCAGTCAGACCAGTTCCCTCCCAGCTCGGCCCCAGGCTCTGGGTCCTTCCAGCCCTTGGATGGTGGAGCAGCCACACAGAACAGCTCCAGCTGCTGCCCCCGGGGAGGGACCCTGGCAAAGGCCCCCCCTGAGCTCGTGTCCCCTCCCAGGCTGTGCCTGATGCTGCTGGGGGGGCTTGGAGTGGCCACTTGGCCTTGGTCAGGCAAAGGGTCAGTGCCAGGTCCGGCCCCTTGCCGGGAGCTCTCCCTCCCCAGGCACAACCTGCAGCTCCCCCCGAGCTCCCTGCACCAGGTGATTCCTCAGCACTGCCCTACCCTTTTCTCAGGAGGAAGATGCCATTAAAATCTCCATTTTGCCCTTTGAATGGCAGTGAGAGCTGGGCAGGGAATCGCTGTGTGAATTACATCTTGAAAACAAAAAGCATTTTAGTTGTTGAATAATTTCTGGTTTGTTTGATTTGTTACTATGGATTTATTTTTTTATATATTGTTTATTATTGATTCATATATACAAAATATATGTAATATTGATTTTCATGTTGATTTATACATTGATTTTCTATATTGATTTATTATTGATTTCTATATATTCTATATATTATTTATGTGATGATTTACATATTTATTTCTATTTAGATTTAATATATTGATTTATGAATGATTTTTGTATTATATATTTTATGTATGTGTTGATTTATGTATTGACTTCTATCTTGATTTCACATATAGGTTTATGATTGATTTTCCTTGTATGACAGATCCCAAAGTATGCTCTTCCCCTCCCTTTACCTTCTCTGTTGTCTCTTTCAGGATGATCTTTGCAGAGTGTTCCCCCAACACCTGCCCCTGTGGGGAGCAGTGCTGCAACCAGCGGATCCAGAGACACGAGTGGGTGCAGTGCCTGGAGAGGTTCCGGGCTGAGGAGAAAGGATGGGGTATCCGTACCAAAGAGCCCCTGAAAGCAGGACAGTTTATCATTGAATATCTGGGAGAAGTTGTTAGTGAGCAAGAATTCAGGTAGAGATATTTATTTGCTGCTTTAGCATGGAGGGCTCATAAATGGCTTTCAACATCTGTGGTCATGGTTGGGATATCCTCAGGCAGGAGAGAAGGGGAGGATGAGGGTGAAAAGGAGTGCTGTGCTGGTCCCAGCCAGAAAGAAGACATAGAATTCTGGGTTTTTTGATTAACTAAGTTTTTCCCAGTCCAGTGGAGAGGGGTGATTAATGTTTGAAATGTATCATCTGCCCTGTAAATGCAAAATGCCACAAGTGACTGAAGCTGAAATGAGAACTGTGCAGGTAGAACTGAGGGGCAGAGTGGGGCTGGAAGGGGCTTCTGCAGAAAGCTGTGAAGGAAAAAGAACAAGTGGAAGCATTGATAACCATTGAAAGAAATAGTCTTGTTAACTCCATGGCATTGTGGGATATTTGAGGTTGGAGGGACTTGCTGCTCTCAGAGCTCCACCAGCAGGCAGCTGCATTCTCCTCATACAGAGATAACCACTAACACTGACTCCTGTCCCTGTGCTCCTGTGATCCATGGATGTGATTCCAGGACCTGCCCAGTCCCCAGGAGGAAGCTGATTGTTGTACACGTGCATACACAGACACCCCAAGGAATCTGTACTTGCATTTTCTCTTCCATACACAGGTTACCAACATGAAATGTGTACAAATAATCTGCAGAACCCAAAAGGGAGCATTCCAGAAGAGCAAATTTCTAAATTCTAACCCAAGCTCTGTCAGTGGCCTTGACTTATAAAAATAGGTACAATAATGGATTTCCTCCATCTCTAGGTGTACAGTTCTATAAAATATAAAATATTATCATTGCTTTTTCTTCAAAACCCTCTCTGAGATGTGCCCTTGCTGTGTCACTCCCCGTGTGCTGTGTGAGGACAAGCAGAATCACAGGACACTCCCTGTGTTGCTCCACAGGAACCGGATGATTGAGCAGTACCACAACCACAGTGACCATTACTGCCTGAACCTGGACAGTGGCATGGTCATCGACAGCTACCGCATGGGCAACGAGGCTCGCTTCATCAACCACAGCTGCAACCCCAACTGTGAGATGCAGAAATGGTGAGGACAAGGGATTCTGCTCCCTGGAAGGCCGGTGTCCCCAGAGAGAGAGAGAGAACCAGTTCATCTGAGGGAGTCAGATCTAAAAATAGGGAGGGGACTCAAGCTGTAAATAATCCCTGCACGGTGCTCACATTGCTCAAGAGGAGTTGTGTAGTGTTGGATGCTTTGGAGACAGGATCCAAGTTTGCTGGCAGATCCAGCACTGCTGGTTGTCACACTGGGACGTTTCCCTCCCAGCATTACTGGTTACACTGGGCTGTTTCCCTCCCAGCACTGCTGGTTTTCACACTCTTAACCTGCTGCAGAGGTTGAAGCCTGGGTAACACTCTAAAATCATCTATCTGTATCTATACCCTTTCTTTTTGACAGTTCAAATATTTTTTTAAAGCAGGGAAAGAGGAAAATAGTCGGATTCCAGCACATCCTGTGTCATACCAGCACTCTGTGAAACCCAGACTAGGAGGAAGTACTGCTGAGGGATTTGTAGTGAATGATTTGCAGGCGAATAGCAGATGGTGGAACAGGAGTCACCGTGAGGACAGTACATCAGAGTAGCTCGTGGTTCTCAGATAATTCTAGATTTAAGCAATAGTAAAGTTTTAAATTTGAAAATCCAACACAAAATAAAAGAATTGAAGAGACAGAGGGAGAGGATTCTGCCCCTCTGCCCTGCTCAGGTGAGACCCCATCCACAGAGCTGCCTCCAGTCTGGGGTCCCTGCACAGGAAGGGCATCGAGCTGTTGGAGAGGGTCTGGAGGAAGCACCACATTAATTAGAGGGCTGGAGCAGCTCTGCTGTGAGGAAAGGCTGAGAGAATTGGGATTGTTCAGCCTGGAGAAGAAGAGCTCCAGGTGACCTAATTGTGTCCTTCCAGTACCCGAAGGAGCTGCAGGAAAGATGGAGAAAGACTATTTACAAGGGCCTGTAGTGCCAGCACAAGGGGGAATGGCTTCCCACGGCCAGAGGCCAGGGTGAGGTGGGATACTGGGGAGAAATTCCTCCCTGGGAGGGTGGGGAGGCCCTGGCACAGGTTGCCCAGAGAATCTGTGGCTGCCCCTGGATCCCTGGGAGTGTCCCAGGCCAGATTGGACGGGGCTTGGAGCAGCCTGGGATAGCAGAAGGTGTCCCTGCCCATGGCAGGGGGTGGGATGGGATGGGCTTTAAGGTCCCTCCCAACCCAAACCAGTCTGGTTTTGAGATGAGGTGTGATGTTCAGTGTATGGAGGACCTGAGTGTTGCAGGGGATAAGGATGATCTGTCACAACAGCCAGAACAATTTGTAGCTTCTCTGTCTAAAGCACGACCTCCTACTCTTTGTAAATGTGGTACTCACTTTTAGTCCTCAAAGTTTATTGTAAGAGATAAATAAAAGAACTGCAAAAGTGGAGAACAAGCATGACCTGGGACACAGCAGAAGTGTTGCTGCGTGTCTCTAACACTTCCACTCTGTGCACAAAGATGCTTTTATGTTTAATTTTTGGAGTATTTGATTGTATTTCCCCCGCAGGTCTGTGAATGGTGTGTATCGGATCGGGCTGTATGCACTCAAGGACATGCCTGCTGGGACTGAGCTCACCTATGACTACAACTTCCACTCATTTAATGTTGAAAAACAGGTAAAAACCCCACCGTGAGACCTTGAAAAATATCACCAAGGACTAACAGTTCTGTAAAGTATGAAAATTAACAAAACCTGTTGTGTTGTGTTAGACAGAAAATGTTCTTTTTAATATTGAGAGAGAATCTAAATGTTTGGGGTTTATTGAATTTTTTTTTTTCTCAAAGCAACTCTGCAAATGTGGCTTTGACAAATGCAGAGGAATAATTGGGGGTAAAAGTCAACGCATGAATGGACTCTCAAGCAAAAGCAACCAGCCTGTGAGCACCCACAGAAGACCTGGGCGGTCGAAAGAGAAGAGGAAGTCAAAGCACAAACTAAAGAAGAGAGTAAGTAGGAAAGGCAGATTTTGGGGGGGTGAGGTTAATGGGAAGTCAGTCTGTGCCATCAGACCAAAACCTGGTGTTTCTGTAAATTTTAAACTTGAAACAGAAACCCAAACTTTGAACAGAAATACAGTAGAGTAATGCTGCAGGTTCTGAGGAGCTGCTTTGGCTGTTTTGCCGAGTTCTTGGCACAGTTTTTCCTGTCTATCAGAACAATCTGTTTTCCAGAGGGGCCACATCCCTGAGGAACCCAGCGAAAGTGTGAACGCCCCGACCAGGCTGACGCCTCAGCTGCAGATGAAGCCCATGTCTAACAGGGAAAGGTGAGGGATGGTTTCAGGGGGATTTGCCTCAGAATTGGAGTGCTGTGCAAATGTCGACATGTTCTTCTATAAGGTGGGGCATCCTGAAATTTCTGAGGATGCAGCTTTTAGTTCTTCTTTACCAGCCAGGCTGGAATTCCTCTCCACTGAGGAGAGAAGGCACAGGGTATACTCTCTCAATATCCAGCTTTTTCCCCACATTAAAGAATTAATTTTCCAGTAAAAAGCGATTCTTGAATACCTTCCTAATTCCTGCAGGAATTTTGTGCTGAAACACCACGTGTTTTTGGTACGGAACTGGGAAAAGATCCGACAGAAACAAGAGGAAGTGAAGCACGTCAGTGACAGCATGCACAGCTCGTCGCTGTACACCCGCTGGAATGGGATCTGCCGGGACGACGGCAACATCAAATCAGGTGAGGCCACTCAGCCTCCTCGGGTGCTGCTTTGTGACACAGAGAGTTAAACTCTGTGTAAATCCACTGTAGAGTTCCTACAACATCCGTACACCTTTTGTAAGACATGCAAGGGCTGCTGCGCAGGTAAAAGCTCCCAGGAGTCACTCAAGTCCCGGGAGAAGTTGTCACTTGGGGTATTTCATCGAGACTGGTTTGTCAGAGGAGGAGGAGAAGAAATGCATTTAACATCATGGCACTCAGTGCCGTGGTCTGGTTTGCAAGGTGGTGATCAGTCACAGGTTGGACTCTCTGATCTTGGAGGTCTTTTCCAACCCCAGTGGTTCTAGGATATTATTCTATGATATTAGGAAGAAATTCCTCCCTGGGAGGGTGGGGAGGCCCTGGCACAGGGTGCCCGGAGAAGCTGTGGCTGCCCCTGGATCCCTGGGAGTGTCCAAGGCCAGGTTGGACAGGGATTGGAGCAGCCTGGGACAGTGGAAGGTGTCCCTGCCCATGGCAGGGGGTGGGACTGGATAATCTTTAAGGTCCCTTCCAACCAAAACCAGTCTGGGATTCCATGATTTTCCATGGTTGGACCGTGATGGAGAAGAGCTTTTTCCTGCTGTCTGTATCCCTAAATCAGAAACAGTTGTGCAGACTGTGAAAATTATCATTTATCCTCATAGTTTCACAGTTTTCAGGGCTTTAGAGAACAAAGGTTTTCGACGTGCAGTCACTTGTGGGAATGGGGTAAAATATGACTGTCAGGGAAAAATTATTGCTCCTATTCCAAAAACAACCCTATTGGTGGGAGCATCATCCTCACAGCCTGGCAGGATTTGGCCCCTGGTGTCAGGTACAGGAGAAGCTGGACATTGAGTATTTGGGGAGAGTTCAATGACGTGTTTTATTTGCTCCAGCAAGATAAAATATTCCAATAACCAACTGAGAACTGACATGGGAATAAGGAACTGAAGCCTTGGATGTTCCAGTAGCTTCATTTAATAATTGGTGGTGGAGTTGCTACACCAAAGATGCTGTAATTTGATCTCCTAACAAATTTCTTGTTTAGAAAGGAATTTCTTGCTCAGAGGTAATTCTCTCTTGCCCTCTCCCAGATGTGTTCATGACGCAGTTCTCAGCCCTGCAGACGTCGCGCTCGGTGCGGACGCGGCGCTTGGCCGCGGCTGAGGAGAACCTCGAGGTGGCTCGTGCCGCCCGCCTGGCTCAGATCTTCAAGGAGATATGTGACAGCATCATATCCTACAAAGGTGAAGGTGATTCTCTTTAAAAAAATCTCCGTGGGCACGTTTTCAACCTCTGGAAATGGACTCTCTGAATAGGAAATGCTAGAAAAAGATGGGATGTTAAATAACTCCTATTTTTAAAATTTCTCCCCTTACCAATAATCACTTTGCTTTAGCCTCAACTCTCTGCTTTACCACCAGAACCTGCAGATGTTGGTGTCCTTTGAAATTGATGTTTCAAAATTCCAGAAAAAATCAGAAACTGTCCTTCCTTGTGCTACCTGTACTCCAATTACAGCCACCAACATCCAGAAATGCAGAAGCGTTTCAATTCCCCATGGCTCAGATAACAGAAAAACCTTTTTTTAACCCAAATTAAGTGGTGTTAGTCGCTTTTCTTTGGAAGTTTTACTCCAGTGGTGTCACTAAGCTCTGTTCCTGTTGCAGACTCCTCCAGGCAGGCGCTCGCAGCTCCTCTCCTGAACCTGCCCCCAAAGAAAAAGTAAGTGCTGCTGCCTTCCTAGAGCTGCTTTCTCTGATGGATTTGCACAGTGGGAATTGCTGGTGAACCTGACATTGTGCCAACATTGCTGTTGTAGAAATGCAGACTATTATGAAAAGATCTCTGACCCCTTGGACCTTGCCACGATTGAAAAGCAGATCCTGACTGGCTACTACAAAACTGTGGAAGCTTTTGATGGGGACATGCTGAAGGTCTTCAGGAATGCAGAGGTGAGGCTCTGTCTGGCCTGAAAGCTGCTACACTGGCAGCAGGGATGTGCCCTGCTTTAATGCTCTTGCAGTAACAAAAGCAGAAATTTATTTTGGAGGAAGAGGACTTGTGCTGATCGGTTCTTGATGAGGCCTCGATAGCAAATCATGAGCTCTTTGAGTGCCTCAGGGCAGAGAGAAGGTCAAGGACACGCATGAATAGCTGCCCTAAAGAAACTCCTGTTCCTTTTGGAAGGGGTACCCTGTTTTTCAGTATCAGATGTAATGGAATCACAGAATCATGGGATGGTTTGGGCTGGGAGGGACCTAAAAGATCATCCAGTTCCACCCCCTGCCATGGGCAGGGACACCTTCCACTGTCCCAGGGTGCTCCAATCCCTGTCCAACCTGGCCTTGGACACTTCAGGGGCACCACAGCTTCTCTGGGCACCCAGGCCTCCCCACCCTCACAGGGACACACTTTCTCCCATATATCCAGCCTAAATATCCCCTCTTTCAGTCTGAGCCCATTTCTCCTTGTCCTGTCTCTCCAGTTCCTGATGAACAGTCCCTCTCCAGCTTCCCTGCAGCTCCTTCAGGTCCTGCAAGGGGCTCTGAGGTCTCCACACAACCTTCTCTTCTCCAGGCTGAACATTCCCAGCCCTCCCAGCCTGGCTCCATAGGGAAGGGGCTCCAGTCCCCTGAGCAACGTCGTGGCCTCCTCTGGACTTGCTCCAACAGTTGTGTGTCCTTCTGTACGTTGGGGGGCCCTGGAACTGGACACAGCACTCCAGGTGGAGTCTCATGAGAGCAGAGCAGAGAGGGAGAATCCCCTTCCTTGACCTGCTGCCCACATTCCTTTGGATGCAGCCCAGGACACGGGGGGTTTCTGGGCTGTGAACACACATGGCTGGGGCACTTTGAGTTTTTGGTCACCCATCACCCCAAGTCCTTCTCCCAGGGCTGCTCTCAGTTCCTTCCCTGCCCACGTCACGTCCATGGGCCTGCTGGTCAGAGTCAGGAGGGAGATGGAGGGGTGCACCCCAGCTTTGGAGCTGCATCTGTAGGGAAAACCCCTCCCAGGCGCACATAGACAGGAGCTAGACAGGGCAGGACTTGGAAATAAAGCGCTTTCTGGGGGTTTTTTTGATTTCTCCAGAAATACTACGGCAGGAAGTCCCCAACGGGGCGGGACGTGTGCCGGCTGCGCAAGGCCTACTACAACGCCCGGCACGAGGCCTCGGCCCAGATCGACGAGATCGTGGGGGAGACGGCGAGCGAGGCCGACAGCAGCGAGACCTCGGTGTGCGACAAGGACAACGGGCACGAGAAGGACGAGGATGTCATCCGCTGCATCTGCGGCCTCTACAAGGACGAGGGACTCATGATACAGTGTGAAAAGTGCATGGTGAGCAGGGGGAAGAGAGAGCCTGCTCTCTTTTCCTCTTCTCCACAGCAAGTGGGACTCTTCACCAGCAGTTTCCATGTGCTTGGTAGCATTAATTAACTCTTCAGCCCTTTGTTTCCTCTCCACGAAAGGAGAGATTCTCTTTTCACAGAGAAAATACAACTTGTGTTGAGCAGAGGAGCTGAAACTGCCCCAGCTCCTGCCCTTGGGAGAGGGAAATTAATTTTAAAATTTTGGGCTTTTACACTTACTGTTGCATGGAGATCTTGTCTGTCTGCTGATGTGGTGTGAAATAGTTCATAGAAAATCTTGAATTTCCTTTGTCAAGCTTATTTTCTTGCTTTCCTTAATACTTTTTGAGAAAATGCAGATTGCAGCTGTAATCTGTCCCAGGACTTTCTGACTGGGCTGTACCTGTTTTTCCAGGTCTGGCAGCACTGTGACTGCATGGGTGTGAATTCGGACGTTGAGCACTACCTGTGTGAGCAGTGTGAACCTCGAGCTGTGAACAGGGTAAAACAAGACTCTCCTTGCTTATTTAAACTAAAGCAGCTCTTTAGGGTTTTTTTTGTGTTTGTATTTAGAATTTGCATCTTTTGGGATTGGTGAAGCTTTCTTGACTTAGGTTCAGTTCCATGAGGGGTCAGTTTTTCTCTGCGTGTTTCCAAAAGGGTGTCAGCCCAATTTTGAGTTGATTATGGTGGGCAGCTCAGGATTCCCTTTCTTTTTTCCCTGCAGGAGGTTCCCATGATCCCTCGCCCCCACTATGCCCAGCCTGGCTGTGTTTATTACATCTGCCTGCTGAGGGATGACCTGCTGCTCCGCCAAGGTATGTGCTGGCTCTGGGGCCTGCAGGGATCTCTGGCATTACCCTGTCAAAAATACTTTCATTTTTCACAAGTGGAAGCTGCTCTCTCTGTGATGCTGGGAGTGATACACAGTAAGAGTTCTCACAGGTTCTTGATGAAGAAATGTTAATTAGCACAGCCAGGGCTGTCCTGGCCAGGGGAGGATGATGCTGAGCCAGCTCCTGGTAGTTAACATTTAGAAGTAAAGACCAAGAAGGCTGTTAGACCTCCAGTATTTTAGTGCAGAATGGTCATTAAAGCATCCAGCTCATTGCTTATGTGTTCCCTAAAGCTTATCTCTCTGGGCTGTGCTCTGAATTCCTGGATCTGTCCAAGGCAGCTGCCACAGCCACACAATTCAGCTCACTGATAAATTTTTTTTTTTTTTTTTTAAATTTCATCCTACAGATACACACAGGGTTAGAAAGAACCCTTTATCATTATTAGGAGACTGCTCTTTAATGAGTGAATACAGTTGATAGAGGGGTATAGGAGGGCCTTCAGGAAAATGGGGAATTAAAAAAAGGTCAAAGAACAGCATATTCTCTATCCCATCTGCAAGATTCTGGAATTTGCATTCAGTCCTCCTTGTTGGTTGTTGCTCTGCATTGTCTGTCCTGTCCAGAGTTCAGCCTTTGGGTTTCTCATGTCTATTTTTTGCTTTTTCTGAGAGAAACTCACTTCAAGGGCTGTACCAGACCTTGCTTTTACATTCTCTGTTGAAATGGATGACGTTTGATCTGGGGCTTGTGGCATCTTCCAGGTATTCAGAGCATTAAGATCATTTTTGTCACAATGTGTTCGATTTTACTTGTGTGCCTCTGATCTGATCTTGGTGACCTTAATTAGAGAAATGCCCTTTAAAGAGAGAAGTATCCCTCTGTGGCTGAGCTCCGTGTGCCACCAGCAGGGAACAGAGGAGACCAAACTGCCGCTGTTGGGCACCAAATGGCTCTGCAGGCACAGGGAGCAGATGAAGGAAGGTGTAGCACCAGAAGGTGCTGGAACAGAACACGCAGCTCCAGCAGGGAAAGGGGAAATCCATGGGCTTGTTGCTGGTCTTGAGTTCTCCACCCGAACTCCTCAGGCACAACCTTTACTGTGCTGTGGGTGTATCAGGCAGCTTGGACAGTGGGAGAAACAGCTTTTTACTCCCTCTGGTGTTGAAAAGGCCTTGTAATTCCACATGCTGAGGCAAAAGCGGGGCCTGCAGCCCTTCAGTCTGTGTGTGGATTTACATTTTCCTGGGAGTTGTGTATTGGGAACAGGCTGATGTTGCCACAAGCCTGGAAGTGCATCGAGCCCAGTGCCTGCCAGGAGAAGCTGCACCCTGAACACCAGTTCCAAGCTTGAGAGCTGATGTTTTGGAGGAACAAGACTGAAAATTAGCTGCGTGAGTGGTCACACTCTGCTGTGATCAAATCCCTCTCGTTCAGAGGGATCTCAGGGAGGGGCCTTCAGTCAGTGGTTGGAGAACTTGTTTCTTAATTTCTTGGCAATTCTGCTGGAAGTTGTTGAGTGTTACACCACAGACAAGCTTCTTCTGCAAAAATTCCCTGATACCTAAACACAGGAGATGATGCAAATAGAACAGATCTGATCCATCACATCCCTTGGAGTGAACATGGACTTCTGCCTTGGATAGGAATTGATAAACAGGAGTCAGAATGGATCCTGGAAAACCCACATAGCCAGAAATTGTAACACATCATCATCCCTGATGCACCAGCAACAGCTGCTGTGGTTTTTCCTTGGAAACTTGGGGGCAGAGGGACATCTGGAACATCTGGATAAACTGGAATTGAAATCAAGTTTCCTGATCTTTAGAGCAAGAGAGCATCTGTCTACATCTCTTTCTGAATGCTCCTTTTTCAGCCAGGCACAATAATGCTGGGGTTGCTTTCTTCTCCTGGGAGAGCTGGGGAAGAAGAGTTGAAAAAAGCTTGTTTAAAATTAGGTGGTTTAAAACTGAATGGTTTTATTTTCATTTTGCTTAGGGCCAGCAGCTCCTCTCAGCATGTTCCTTGTTTTCTAAGAGTCTTTTAAGGAATCCACCTCCCCAATTTCTTTAAAAGTTACCCTTAAAGTTGTAAAGGGAAGCTGTTGTTATCCCAGCTTTCGTTCAGGTGGGAAGAAGACACCAAGCTGTGTGGTGTGGTCAAAATGCTGGAGGGAAGGGGTGGATCCAGAGGGACCTGGACAGGCTGGAGAGGTGGGACCTTGTGAACCTCATGGATGTCAACAAAGCCAAGTGCAAGGTCCTGCACCTGGATCAGGGCAGTCCCAGGCTCAGGCGCAGGTTCGGTGGGGAAATGACTGAGAGCAGCCCTGGGAGAAGGACTTGGGGTGATGGGTGACCAAAAACTCCAACATGTTCACAGCCCAGAAACCACCCGTGTCCTGGGCTGCATCCAAAGGAATGTGGGCAGCAGGTCAAGGAAAGGGATTCTCCCTCTCTGCTCTGCTCTCATGAGAGTCCAGTTCCAGGGCCCCCCAACAAGAAGGACACACAACTGTTGGAGCAAGTCCAGAGGAGGCCACGACGTTGCTCAGGGGACTGGAGCCCCTTCCCTATGGAGCCAGGCTGGGAGGGCTGGGAATGTTCAGCCTGGAGAAGAGAAGGTTGTGTGGAGACCTCAGAGCCCCTTGCAGGACCTGAAGGAGCTGCAGGGAAGCTGGAGAGGGACTGTTCATCAGGAACTGGAGAGACAGGACAAGGAGAAATGGGTTCAGACTGACAGAGGGGAAGTTTAGTTGGGATATATGGGAGAAATTTCTGCATATGGGGAGTCCTTAGGAGCACCTTTTAAACTTAGACAAGATGGATAAATGAGATTATATTAATGAAAATAGAATTAGTTGTGCTTCACTTTAATCCTGAATCTGGTTATAGCAAAACTGGGGTATTGATGACCCTGGGGCCACGTTGTCCTCAGTGGTTCCCTGGCATTTCTTTCCCAAGCTGTGAAACCTGCTAATTAATAACACCAATATCCATGCAAACAGCCTTAACTACACATATGCAAAAACAGGGGGAAAAATTAGGGGAAAACACCCATGAGTCATTGCAATTTAATGGAAACACGAGAAAAATGTTCTACGTGAGTCAAAAAGGCAAAGGGAATATCAGAAATTGTTATGCACAGAATAACAGAGTGATTGTGCCTTTCTGTAACCTCCTGGGGTGTCTGTCCCCTGCCTGCCCTGTGCTGCTCTGACATCCCATTGCACAAGAGGATCTCACTACCTGTAAAAATGAGGATAACAAGGATAATCCGATCTGGATCATCTTTTCTGTGGACAGAGTCTGCCCAGGTGATTTGGAGGGTGAATGTTGAAGGTCTGTGAAACGTGGCACAGGAAGGTGCAACGATGCAGAAATTAGGGAATAAACAGAAATTAGCTGGCAACAGTCAAACTCTGGGAAGATTTTGTTACAAAAGCATAACCAGACTTTGGCAAGCATTGCCACAGGAGGGTGTAGAGGTCAGAGGATAAATGGTTCCAAAAAAGATTAGACAAATTCTTGGAGGAAGGATTAATCCCCAAAGGTCCAGCTGTAGCCTTTGGCTCTGAAAGTCTGTAAACAGCAGGAAGGCAGCTGGGCAGGGACAGCACAGGGAGGCTTTTCCTTGGCTCGCCCGTTCCTGTGCTTTCTCCTCCTGAGCAGCTGCTGCTGCCCGTTTCTCCAGCCAGAACATTCTGCTGTGTGACCTCTGGGAGGTTTTATGACTTGGGACCTCCTTTGGTCATTTTTAGGTAAAAAACAGAAAAGGTGGAATCTCTTCCCAGCCCTGGAAGTGCTTACGGCCAGGTGGGATGGAACTCAGAGCTTGGTCTAGTGGAAGATATCCCTGCCCATGGCAGGGGGTGGGTCTGGATGGTCTTTAAGATCCTTTCCAACCCAGGTCATTCTGGGATTCTGTGATTTCACAGGTCAGAGCAGAGAAATTAAGGAGTAAATTCACTCATGGGACAAAATTAATACATTTAAGTTTAGGAGTTGCCCTTGGGAAATACTTTTTGACTGCCAGCAGTGCCACTTTGTTCAGTACTTTTTGCATTCTCTTTACCTTTCCTGAGCTCTACATCTCATTGGAATTCTGCTGGAATAACCGAAGGCTTGGGATTTCTCAGGCCTGGATTTATTTTCTTGATAGTAATCTTCTCTCTGAGTATCTTCTCTCTCTAAGATTTATTCTTTACACATTGCTGCCATCACTAATTCCTACACCTTTTCCTAATCACGACTGACTTTGTTACATATCCTGTGGTCTGTCATGATTTTGATTCCTTACAGGTTGGTGTTTTCAGTCTGGGCATGGAAAGTTATGGGTCGTTTTTCTGTCAAGCTGCTGTGAAAAACATCTGAGTGGCCTTTGTTCCCTTGGCAGGTTCTGCAGTGGGTTTGTGTCGTTCCTTACACTCCAGCATTAGGTGCCTCTGTCGTGTTAATGATTATTTACTCTGGTTCTGTGTGTGGGGCTCAGGCCAGGCTCTTCACAGGTGTGTCTTTTGTGCCCCTGGCCAGGTGACTGTGTCTACCTGATGAGAGACAGCCGCAGGACCCCCGACGGGCACCCAGTGCGGCAGTCGTACCGGCTGCTGTCCCACATCAACAGGGACAAGCTCGACATCTTCCGCATCGAGAAACTCTGGAAAAACGAGAAGTATGTGCAGGACATCCTCGGAGTTTGAGACATCCAGTGGGCCTACCTGTCAAAGCACAGGAATTTTGTGGACGTCTCATCTTAAGAATGCAGGAATGAGCACGGTCCAGGTGCAGAGGTTGGGGAATTCCCAACTGGAGCTCGTGCTCTGCAACTGCACAGTGGAAACATGTGAGGTTGGAGGTTTAAGGAAAGGATCAGAGAGAGAAATTGATGGATTTCCTCAGTGTTGGAACAGACTGTGGGTACGCAGTGACAGCTGTGAGGTGTCAGTGCTGTGCCCTGGCTGGTCAGTCTGCTGTGCCCATGGAAACCACACTGGGAGTGTTTGCCCTCACTGCAGGCGGGAAGTGGAATATGGAACACTTGTGTGACTCTGCTGTTCATCACAGCCAAGTGCAAGAGAGGGAACTCAAAACGAAGCAGGGGGCATCAAGTGAGTTGTGTCACGGTCTGATTTGTGTTTCTGTCCCCTTTGCACCCTCAGAGAGGAGCGCTTCGCCTTTGGCCACCACTATTTCCGTCCGCACGAAACGCATCATTCCCCGTCTCGGAAGTTCTACCACAACGAGCTGTTCCGGGTGCCCCTGTACGAAATCATCCCCTTGGAGGCCGTGGTGGGGACGTGCTGTGTGCTTGACCTGTACACCTACTGCAAAGGTGAGAATTAAACACGTTCCTAAGCACTTGGGCAGTGGGGTGTGGTGGTTTAACCCCTGCTGAAAGCTCAGCACCACCCACCCGCTCGCTCCCCGTGGGATGGGGAGGGAACTGCAACAAGGTAAAACCCAAGAGTTGGGATAAAAACAGTTTCATGGTTGAAATAAATTAAAATATTAGCATTGTAATAATAATGATAGCAGTAGTAGTAATGGAAAGGGAGATTGCAGAAAGAGAGAGAGGTGTCCAGTATCTGAAGGGGCTACAAGGAAGGTGGAGAGGGGCTCTTAGTCATGAACTGGAGAGACAGGACAAGGGGGAATGGTTTTAAACTGAAAAAGAGGATATTTAGGTTGGATACACAGAGCAAATTCTTCCCTCTGAGGGTGAGGAGGCCCTGGCACAGGGTGCCCAGAGAAGCTGTGGCTGCCCCTGGATCCCTGGAAGTGTTCGAGGTCAGATTGGGGCTTGGAGCAGCCTGGGATAGTGGAAGGTGTCAGTGCCCATGGCAGGGGATGGCATTGGATGGGCTTTGATGTCCCTTTGCACCCAAACCATTCCATGATTCTGTGAATAAACCCCAGGAAGCACAAGTGATGCCCAGTGCACTCACTGCCCACCCAATGCCCAGCCCGTCCCCAGCACCGATCGGGGGATCCCGGCCACCCCCCACTGGGCCGGACACTCCGTGGTGTGGAATATCCTGTGGCCAGCTGGGATCAGCTGTCCTGGCCCTGCTGGCAGAGCAGGGGACCCTGGGGAGTCCTGGGCTGAGGGTGAGCACTGCTGGGCACCAACCAAACACTGGGGTGTGACCAACATCATCCTCACCCTGAACCCAGGCACAGCTGAGCCAGCTACTGGGACAAATTCACTCTATTCTGGAACCAAGAACATGAACTGGAGTAGTTCCTGCTGTGCAAAGGCCATGGGGGATGTTTGCATGTTTCAGAGCTGAGGACACTCAATGGCTTTGCCCTGGGACAGGGATTCCTGTTTTAAGAGGGACAGTACTGGGCAGGGAAGAGAAAATGATGTCAATTGTTAATTGTGTCTGTGAAAGTTCGGGAAGTGTTTGATCAGAGTGTGCAGGTTCTCTCCTCAGTGACCCAGCAGCGTGTCCTGCTGGGGTTCTGAACGAGAGAGCAAACAGGGACACTGCGACAGCCCCTGCCTCGCTCACACTCTGATAAACCACGTGTTTCCCCCTCAGTCCATGACTGTTTTTTCCTGTGTGCTTTGTTTTGATCCCAGGGAGGCCGAAGGGTGTGAAGGAGCAGGATGTTTATATCTGTGATTACCGCCTGGATAAATCAGCTCACCTCTTCTACAAGATCCACCGGAACCGCTACCCCGTGTGCACCAAGCCCTACGCCTTCGACCACTTCCCCAAGAAACTCACGCCCAAGAGGGATTTCTCAGTAAGTGGGTTTGCTCTCAGCTTCCTTACCTGTTTTTAGGAGACTGGGTGGAGTTTTGGAAAGCCCCTGACTGTTGGTGGATGAAGCTTGGTCAGCCAGAGGGAGCTGATCCTTTAGGTGGGGGTCGGGCTCTGCTCCCAGGGAACAGGGACAGGAGGAGAGGGAACGGCCTCAGGCTGGGCCAGGGGAGGGTCAGGGTGGACATCAGGAGGAATTTCCTCATGGAAAGGGTGGTCAGGCCTTGGAAGGGGCTGCCCAGGGAGGTTTGGAGTCCCCATCCCTGGAGGTGTCCAGGGAAGGGCTGGAGGTGGCACTCAGAGCTCTGGGCTGGGGACAAGGTGGGGATCGGGCACAGGGTGGACTCGATGGTCTGGGAGGTCTTTTCCAACTAAATCCTTCCATGATGCTGTGAGTATGCACAGCTGGGGGAAAAGCTGGCTTGAAAGCAAGCTTGGAAAGAAAACTGAGTGTAACAGAAGCTGCACTTGAGAGGCAAAGAGATGCTGAAGGGATGGTGATGGTGAGCTCAGAGAGGGTCTCAGAGCAGCACAGAGGTGGCAGATGTGCAAACCTTCTGCAAGTGAGCTCTGTTCTTCTGGAGCAGAGGTTTTTGTAGTGGCTTTGGAGAAGGTTCTGGACTCGTGCTGTGCAGAAAGCAAAGATGATTTTTATCATGATGGTCTGTGGCTTGAAATTGATTTAGAAGATGTGAAGAATCAGACAAAGTCTGGCTCTAATTTATCTTATTACATGGTTGTGCCTCTTCCTGTGAAGTCTGATGTTTAAGGTACACCAGCATTTCCAGAGTGTCCTGCGTCGGTACTTCCAGAGTATTTGATAGACCAGCACTTTGTTCCACTGTGAATTTGATTTGGTATTAACCATAATCTTTGTTGGTATTGCAGCCTCATTATGTGCCAGACAACTACAAGAGAAACGGAGGCAGGTGAGTCTCCCCTTCCAGATTGCTGAGAGGAGATGAAATAATTCTGTTTGGTTTTTGTGCCCACTCTTCTCTTGCCCCTTTCCCCTGGGTGCTGTGGGAATAAGAAGTTTAAATTATTTAAAGCTCTCTAAACTTTCAGAGAGATAAAAGGGAACAAGTGAGGAGGGATGGGCAGCCTTATTAATGCACATCAGGAAAAGAAAGGAGCCATTTGAAAGTCAGAAGAAAGCAGCTGAGTGAGGAGATGCCCAGAGCAGGAGCCTCCAACCTTCCCAGATGGAGGAACCCAGGTCCTGGACCCTCTGCCTGTGTCTGTGGGGCAGTCAGAGCCCAGGTCTGGTAGAGGTTGCAAAAACTTTCATCAAGGGCTGTGACTGTTGCAGAAAAGCCTCACTGAGGGCTGGGCCAAACTGCTTTTGGAGATAAAATCTTTTGCCACTGAAAATAAAAAGCCATTTGTTTTTCAAAGCTGCATTTGATGCAGTGCAGATAAAGTTATAGCACTTGGGGGGTGTGAGTGCAGGGATTGGGGGAAGAAATTGAGCTCCAGAGAGGCCCTGCCCGTGGACGAGTCCTGGACTCGCTGGGAATTGTCCTTTCAGGTGAGTGGCTGACAAACTGCTGTTCAAACCCCTCTTCTCCTGCCAGGTCATCCTGGAAATCCGATCGCTCAAAACCACAGATCAAAGACTTAAACCAAGAGGAAGATTCCCTGCCCCTCATGGAGGAGGTGCTGGGGGCCCCAGAGCAGGCTCCAGGGGAGCTGCCCAGCCCCGAGGAGCCCGAGAAGGAGCCCGTGCCCAGCGAGAGCTGCGAGACCGAGAAAAAGGGGGACGAGAACCCCTCGGACACGAGGCCGCTCTGCAGCCCCGAGGAGCGGCGGCACCTCCAGAGGGAGAGGCTGAACCAGATCCTGCTCAACCTCCTAGAGAAAATCCCAGGGAAAAACGGTGAGATTTCAGGCTCTGGTTGCACAGCCCAGGTCTCCTGTGGGTCTGCGGTCACTTTGCTGAGCTGTGTTGATAAAATGAATGTTTTTGTCTGAAGTTGCTGCTAGGAGCATTAGGAAAGTCAGTTTTCTTTGGAGCCATGTTTTCCTTTGCAACAGAAATCCACTAAATCCAAGTGAAATTTCTTACTGTATTTTGTGTAATATTTTTAATAACCACAAAAACTTTCCGTAAACGAATTCCCCGCCATCATTCCCTGTCTGCAACTGAGAAACTTAACAGATGGGCCAGGAAAGACTGAAGAGAATTTGGAAAGTCTCTTTTGACCTTCCATGAGCTGTCCTTGGGTTCTGAGTACCTGCTGTAGGTGTTGTCCGAGCTGTGGGATAAGGGGGCAGGGGTTCCACTGCTGAAGTGTGTCCCTGCTTTTAATTTAAAGCCTGGGATGAGCCCTGTCCTGTCTCTTCCGGATTCTGGCAATGCCAGACGGTCACGGACTGGTGAAAAATTTGGGTTGGGAGGATCTTTGTAGGTTGTCTGGTCCAGCCATGGCTCAGGGCTTGGGTCACTCAGCACCTTGTCCAGGGATGTTTTGGATATCACCTTGGAGGGAAACATCCTTGAAGGAACCAGGAATAAGGAAATAGGAATTTTGTGTTCGAGGAATGACAGGACGTGGCACTCAGTGCTCTGCTCTGGGGACGAGGTGGGGATCGGTCACAGGTTGGACTCAATGATCCTGGAGCTCTTTTCCAAGCCCAGTGATTCTGTAATGACTGAAATCCCCTTTTGCCCCTGTGCTCTGTTGCAGCCATCGATGTCACCTACCTGCTGGAGGAGGGGTCGGGACGGAAGCTGCGGCGCCGCACTCTGACCATCCCCGAGAGCAGCTTCAGGAAGTGACACGGGAGGGGCAGCCGAGCTCTGGGGTCTGTCACTGGGGCTGGGGGCCAGAGCCCAGCCCGGGGAAGGAGGGCAGCAGCAAACTGACAAAACTACAAACAGTAGCACCTGGGGGGCCGGGCCGGCGCGGCGCCCACCCTGCTCTGCAGTGCTCTTGGTGTGTGTGTTGGTGGGCGTGCCTTGTATTGATGTTAGGTACTGAGGAAACCTCGTGGTTATTGTCCAGGATGGTCAAATTTAATTTATTTTTGCTTGATATTCCCACTCAGAGGAAAAAAAAAAAAAAATTAAAAAAAAAAAAGAAATAATGGGGAGGGCAGAGGAAAAGGACTGAGTTACTCTGAGGAGGATGTTCCCCATGGTCACTGACAACCTGAGATTGTACCAGCCGCCGTCGGCACCGCCGTGGCCCGCGCCAGGGAAGGGAATCCAGGAGAATCCAGAGGGGAGAGGAAAGGCCCAGTGGCTTAAAAGGAAAGGCTGCCCTAAAGCTGTGGCCTCTGATTTGCACAAGTTCCAAGAAGAGAGAAACGTCCCCAGACGAGCGCGAGGTTCGCCGTGGGACGGCCCGTGCACGTGTCCCTGTGGTCTGTGCCAAGGAGAAGCTTCCAGAGGCCCTTGGAGTGGAGCAGGAGCGCTGGGATGAGGCACTTGCTGTGCGGGGGGAGGGGGCGGGGTGTGAGTTTTTTCACTTTTTTTCTGCAGAGAAATTTTATAAAAGCGAAGTCAGCTCCTGACGCCACCATTGCTGTTGGTTTTTTTGATAAGCTGTGGTTCTCGTGTGTCTCGTGTGTTGTGCAAATAAAAATCTGTTAAAAGAAAAAGAAAAAAGAAAAAAAAAAAAAAAAACAACCAAAAAAATACCCCTCAAGGACCCTTTCACTCCGTTCCCGTCAGGCAGTATCCGAGCGAGTGTTTGTCGTGAGCTGTAGGATTTATCAACTGCTAACACTACCCTCGTGTGCTGGTGGACAGCTGAACGTCCGGGCAGCGGGTCCCGCTGGCCCCTCCCACATCGCGATTGTCCCGACAGCCCGGAGCCCCCGGGACGGGCCCGGGGCCGGGCGGCCCCCGCTGCCCCTGGACGGTGGCTTTGCTTTCCTGTCTCAGACGTACACATGCATATCCAGTCCTGTTTTAGGTGTTCTTATAAGAAATCCAGTTTTTAATGTGCCAAGTTGTATATATCTGCTGCGTGGATGTAAAGCAATACCGTAGTTACATGTTCCTTTTTATGGACCAAGCTCGTCCTAATGTACATTCTTGTTATTATTATAATTATTTTACTCTTAGTGGAACATGACTCATTCCATTAACTTTTATGTGTTGATTTAAAAAGAGAAAACAAACAAACAAACAAAAAAAAAAAAACAAAAAAAAAAGAAAGGAAAAAAACCCTTTGAGAAAAAAAAATATTTTATTAAAAAAAAAAAGAAATAAGAAAATAGTTTGGAATATTTTCTTACTGTAGAGAAGCACTGTACAGTACCAGGAACCCTGAGTATAAAATACTCGTGCGTGTAGTAGGAATATCGCATGTCCAAACCCTCGAGTTGTCTCATTTAGTTTCAAACAGAAATCATTGTCTCAAATGGTGTTAAACACTAAAAAGTTTTTAAAAAAAAAAAAAAATAAAGTGCGTACAGAAGCGAGACACTAGCTCTGTCATTTTATCTTTCTTTTGTTGAAAGACTAAACAAAATGTTTTTTAGACAATCAAATGTTAGGTAAGTGCAAAGAATTGTTTTTTCTTACTGGTGTAGAAATTAATGACTTTTTTTATTTTTTGGTTATTTTATAATACTGAGCAGACCCGTGTGTCCCCAGGATCGCCGCCGGAGCCAGGAAGCACTACGTTACTGCAAATAGAGCTGAACCTTAGTCTGCATGGGTGTAGGCTGTGTGATTGCTGAAAATAAATGCTGCTAATATATTTCCTTTTTACAAAGCATATCTAAATAGATCATTGTTTTGATGTTAATCTTTGTAAATTATGTATTACCAATTTTAACATTGGATGTAATTGCATAAAAAGCCTGCATCTCAATCCTGAGAGTCTAGTATTAAATGGAAAATCTTTTCCTACGGCTGGCTCGGCGGGTTTTCTTTGCTGAGCTGGGTGGGAGCGTGGATCTGCCAGAGGGCAGGAAGAGGGATCTGGACAGGCTGGATCCATGGGATCTGTGGGATTGATGGGCCAAAGCCAGCGGGGTGAGGGTCAGCAAGCGCTGGGTGCTGCCCTTGGGTCACAGCAACCCCATGGAACGCTCCAGGCTTGGGGAAAAGTGGCTGGAAAGCTGGGAAAGGCCCTTGGGGGTGCTGGTGACAGCAGCTGGACGTGAGCCCAGGTGTGCCCCGGTGGGCGAGAGGCCGATGGCACCTGGCCTGGACCAGTCCCGGTGTGGCCACTGGACCAGGGCAGTGACCGTCCCCTTTGCTGGCTCTGCTGAGGGACCTCAAATCCCAGGGTCAGTTTTGGGCCCTTTATGACAAGAAAGACCTCGAGGGGCTGGAGCCTGTCCAGAGAAGGGAACGGAGCTGGTGAAGGGGCTGGAGGACCAGGAGCAGCTGAGGGAGCTGGGAAAGGGGCTCAGCCTGGGGAAAAGGAGGCTCAGGGGGGCCCTTGTGGCTCTGCACAACTCCCTGACAGGAGGGGGCAGCCGGGGGGGGTCGGGCTCTGCTCCCAGGGAACAGGGACAGGAGGAGAGGGAACGGCTTCAGGCTGGGCCAGGTTGGACATCAGCAGGAATTCCTCCATGGAAAGGATGGTCAGGCCTTGGCAGGGGCTGCTCAGAGAGGTTTGGAGTCCCCATCCCTGGAGGTGTCCAGGGAAGGGCTGGAGGGGGCACTCAGAGCTCTGGGCTGGGGACAAGGTGGGGATTTGGAACAGGCTCCGGCAGCCGCTCCCGAGGGGCTGTCCCGGCTCCCGAACACACCCACCTGGGATGGGAACACGGGAACACGGGAACACGGGAACACCCACCTGGGATGGGAACACGGGAACACGGGAACACCCACCTGGGATGGGAACACCCACCTGGGATGGGAACACGGGAACACCCACCTGCGGGTGGGAACCCCCAGCTGCCAGACCAGCAGCGGCGTTTCAGAGGGTTCGGTGTGGCTCCAGTGGCTCTGCTGTGGCGCAGATGTGGCAGGAGGGCCGGGGGCAGCACAGTCACCGCGTGGTGTCGGAGGGGCTGTGACCATGGTTGCGTGGGAGGCAAATTGGGACAGGAACCGTTAAATCCACAGATTCGGTGCCTGTTCCCAGGATATAAACCCCAGTGCCTGGAGCCCTCTTGTCCTGCACAGGGGGCAGGCTGGGGACTGTCAGCCCCCGGACGTGTCCCACCACGGCAGGGCACTCACCCGCAGAGCGCGACCAGGGTCCCTCAGGAATGGAACAGCTTCTCCATGGCACCCCTTCTGTGCAACCTGATTTTTCTGTTTCCCTTCCCCAATCTGACTCTCTACGATCATGAAAATGCCTGCCAGGCTTGACCCCTACACTCCTTTTAAACCCAAGGCCCCAGGCCAAGGCTTGGAGGGCTGTTTATTTAAAAAAAAAAAAAAAATTGAAGAACCACCTGGCTTCCTCCCCTCCCGGCATGACCCCATTTCAAAGTCCAGAAGCAGCTGCAGAATTCAATCAAACCTCCTTAAGGCAAGCCAAGTTACATTCCAATTAGGATATAACGTCACTCGTCTGAGAATAAAAATTCCAGCGAGAGAAGTGAAAATGAGAACAGAGTGAAAGGAGAGCAGCTTTACCCTGGCAGCAGAGCCCGGCCCGGGGCTGACACAGCGGCTTTTTGCCGCCGAAGCGGGAAGTCAGACGGGTGAAACGTGGCCCTGGGCCATGGGAGGGAGCAGAGGCCCAAAACTGCCTCTGGGGACAGGCTGCTGCTGCCGTGTGGCCACTCCCCAGTATGGCCACATCTTTCTTTTACTGGGGGGCCCAGCATGAAATGTAAATTCTGGGACGAAATCACAAGCAATGACAAAAACCTGAAAAAACTTGGAGGCATTCAGCCCCTCCTGCCATCCTCTGGGCCATGAAAAGATTAGTTGAAGTTATATAAATAACGAAACCGGTGACCTGGGCTGTTCCCAGCGCTGTGCAGCTCCCACGGCGTGGGGCTGGTCCCCGGCAGCTTCTCCAGGGATATTCCTGGCTCTGGGAGGATGCAGCCGCCTCTCCCACGCTGTGGAGGAGCCCGGGCACCTTCTGCTGGGGCGTGAGGCCTCCCTGCTCTCCCTGGCTGCCAGCCTGGATGCTGAGAACCAGCACAGACAGCCCCAGCCCACGCCGGCTGCTCCCACTGGAGCGTTTCCTCATCCCAGCACCAGCGCCAGCCCGGGCCACCCACGTCGGGCCGGGCCAGCGGCCACTCCCAGCCCTCCCAACCCCAGTGCTCCGTTCACACAGGCGGACACGTGAGTCACAACCTTTATTTCCAGCCTTTTCCCCGTGGAACAAGCTCATTCCCGTGGTTACAACTATTTACAGAGTGCTGGGACTGCGCATCGGTGGCGGGGGCCGGCCTGGGCCACCGGCCCCGGGGCAGAGCAGGGCACGTGGAGGTGGCGGCACTGGCAGGACACGACGGCACGGAGACGACACGGGGGGCTGTGAGGGCCAGGCAGGGAAAGGAGCCGTCCCTGCCCTGGCACAGGTGGGGGCAGCAGCTGAGGAACCGAGAGCCAGAGCAGGTCCCGAAGGGGAGCCACGGCTCAGCGCCAGCGGGTCCGGGGGACACGGTGGCAGACGGTGACGCCGTGCGAAGGAGCAGCAGTGACAGGCACAGGGCAGGGTCCCCTGGGAGCTGCCAGCTCCGGAGGTGGCAAAGCCGTGGCAGGAGACGTCCCCTCACGGCGCTGGCACCCGCTCCGGCAAGCGCAGCTGCTTCCTCACATCCCTTCCGCCTCCTCACAAAATCAGGGACGTGTAACCAACAGGAACAAGGCCGGTGCTGTTTCCATGGCAGCAGCGGATCCAGTCTTCATCCACAGTGGAGAGAAGCTCCAGGATGTCTCCTTTTTGGAAGCTCAGGTGCCCGTCGGCGGTGCCCGTGTGGTCGCACAGCGCCCGAACTGCCCTGCACCCCAAATGTCATCGGGGACTCGCCTCGCCAGGGACCCCGAGGACCCCCAGAGGCTCCCACAGCACTCGGCGGGGAGGGAATTGGGTGGAACCAGGGACCTCCTTCTCAGGCAGAGGCGGGACCCGAGGAGGGATCTGTTTAAGGAGCCACCTGACAGAGCTGTGCTGCCAAGCAGACCCCGGGAGCGGGAGCAGGGCAGGAGCTGTGGGGACATCAGAGATGGCGCAGAGGGTGTGGGGATATCGGGGTCAGGGCCAGTGAGGTTGGGGAAGAGGGAAGCAGCCAAACACCGTTTGGTGGCCACATGCCCGCCCTGCTCACTTGGACAGAGCTGTTCTGACCTGCCACAAGCGGGTCAGAGCTGCCACATGCTTGTCCCAAACGAGCTGCCATGAATCCGGAAAGCACACAAGAAAATGCTAAAAATTGTCCCCAAAACATCTGGGAAAAACAACTGATCCCAGGTGGGCAGAGGCTCAGGTTCCCCCAAAGCCAGGCAGGAGAAGGGAATCCTCGGGGGTGCAGTCATGGCACAAGTGGACAGCGGTGCCTTTCCCTAAAGAGACGTGTGGGACTCCTGGGCTGTGTCTGAGAGCAGCCCCAGCTTTCCCCCATCCAGAAAAGCTCCCCACCAGCTTCCCTCGACCACTCCCGACCCCTGCCTCACCTGTGGGCCTGGGGCAGGGCGGGCGTGCTCCTGTCCGGCTGCTCCGGAGCGCGGGTCCTGTCGGATACCAGGCCCTTCACCACCCCGGCCAGGACGCGCGGACTGGGGGACAGCCAGCGGGACGGTCTCCTGCCACAAAGCAAAGGGAGCCACAAGCTCACCTGGGAGCTTTTCCCGTTTATCTCAGGCTGTTCTGGTGAGCTGGGAGTGGACAAGGAGCCGTCAAGCACCACTGAGCCTCCCCACGAGCTCCTGCTGCTCCACAGGACTGAACGACGCGATGACAGCAGCACCTGGGACGTGCACTGATCCCAGGAGCACGGACCCTGGGCCAGGGGCAGTACAAAACCCCCGCGAGGCCACCGTGGTCAGCCAGGCACAGAAACCCTTCCTCAGCACACGCCACTTCCCCCCTCTGCCGGCCCAAGCTGGGTCTTACCTGGACCTGGCCAAGATGCTGTCAGGACTGGGGGGGAAGCTCCTGGACGAGGGGTTGGTGGCTCCAAAGAGCCGGCCCAGCCAGCTGCCCTTGTCAGGACTGGGAGGATCACCCCTCTCTGGGCCAGAAGGTGCTGCCTGGTTCCTGGTGGCAGGAGGCTCTGGGGAGGCGGCCAGGAGATTCTTTGCAGCAGTGGGATCATCCAGCTTGGTGAGTGCTCCAGTTCCAGTGGGCAAGAAGAGGTCTTCAGGGGAAGAGGTCCCTGAGGTGTCAGTGCTGCTGCTGGGCCTTGGGCCGGAGCGTTCAGGGGCGGCTTTGGTCTGAAGGAGCTGCAGCTCCGTGCCTCGGGGCTCACTCGTGGAAGTTTGGGATTGCACAGCCTGGCCCGGGCTGGGATCCCCCGCAGCCGCCCGCAGCTTCGTCCACCAGACCAAGGGGAACTTTTCCTTGCTAGGAGCAGTGTAAACCCTGGAGCTCTGGCTCAGCTGGCCCCACCAACCACTGAGGCCAGCCCCAGTGCCCGCAGTGCCCTCCTCGGGCCCGTGGCTCTCCGGGGGGGTGTCAGATCCCAGCAAGGTGCGGCTGAGCTGGTCGCCCCAGCGCAGGACGTGCTGGAAGGTTTGGTGCAGGGCAGCCCCCACTGGGGGGGTAGGGACCAGCCCACCCACGGTCATTTGGGACCGGGCCCTTGTGCTGCCCCCTGTGCCCCCCACCCTGCCCAGAGCATCGGGGGGGGTCTCATCCTCCAGGCTGTCCCCGGCAGCGCCGCTCCGGCCCTCCAGAGACACAGCCCCCCGCACCGGAACGGGGTGACGGCCGGGAGACAGCGGTGACTCCAACCGGCGGGACAAGGGCCGGACATCCACGGAGAGGTGATGGTGTTCGAAGAGCAAGTCCAGGTGGAAAGTCAGCACCGAGAGGGGTTGGATGAGCAGCAGCAGTTCGTCAGCAAGGTGGGGAAGAGGGCCTTGGCTCAGGGCAAAGAAGGCCGTGGGTGAGTAAAGCACAGAGATCACACCTGTGGGGACAGGGACAGGTGAGGCAGCTGCAGAATGCCCTGTCCCTGCCACATCCCCCCAAGAGCCAGCCAGGCTGTCCAAGTCAGTCAGACCACCCTCTGTGTTGAAGATGCACCATGGAAATGATGCCCTGATCCCCTGTGGAAACTCCAGCCAAGCACGGATGTATCCCAACCCCAGTGTGGGATTATCAGCCCGGCAGGTGTGAGAGGGCTTGGGCAGGGAGCTCCCGGGCACTGTGTCCTTACCTGGGCTCTTCTGCAGGTGAGATATCCACAACTCCAGCTGTTTAATGCTAAACGAGACAAATGGAACCCAAATTAGAGCCCTTGGGATGGTTCCAGCCTGCCACGGCAGTGGGGCCGGCGGGGTCAACACTCACTTCAAAAGGCCGAGGATGAAGGCGTGGAACTTCTGCCTGGTGCTGCTGAGGGGGGCCAGCCCGGCCACGTGCCAGCACAGGGAGTGCAGGGAGCGGGTGTTGGGGCCTGTGGGGTGCAGAGCACGGGCAGTCACTGCCCAGGGCACACATCCCCCAGCCCGGGCTGCACCGGGACTCCAGGCACCTCGAGATGCCCCCAACCTCACCCTCACCTGTCTTCACGGAGGCTTCCACCACACTCCAGGGGGAGTTTTTCCGCTGGCCTGTGATAACATCCTTCTGGAACGGCTTCAGCCCGTCCTCCACCAAGGCGTAGAGCGCAGGGCAGAGGGTGTGCAGCAGCAGGTACCCCACGTCGGGGTTGAGCCGGCTGTCCCCCAGCTGGGCCTGGGGGAGGCACAAGGAGAGGGGAGGGAGGGGGAGAGGAAGGGCAGCACCTGACCCTGATCCCGCGGGGAAGGATGGAGGAATCTCACCCCTGGGACTCCCAAACCCCCTCCTGCCCAGCCCAGCCCAGCCCTCACCTTCTGCACCAGGTTCCGTGCGGTGCTGAAGTGGGCGATCACCTTGTCCACGGCGGAGCTGACGGCGACCAGCAGCGCTGGGGATGGACGGAGAGGAGAGAAGGGTCAGCGCAGAGGGACCCACCGGGCACCGAGCGGCCCCGGACACTGCCACCGGACCCTGCAGCGCCCACGGTGACCGAGCCGGGCCGGAGCCGCAGGCAGGGGACCCTCGGGGGGGCTGCGGGGCGGCCGCACCCGCGTTCTCCGGCTCGACCGGACCACCTGCCGGGGGTGGGCAGGGCCGGGCCCGGTGCAGGCAGCGCTGCCTGTCCCTGCCTGCACTGTCCCTACTTGCCCTTCCCCTGCCTGTCCCTTCCTGCCCTTCCCCTGTGCCCGCCGCTGTCCCTGCCCCAGCCCAGCGCTGCGGGTGCCCAGGACACCGACCCGCCCCAGGACGAGCCCCTCGCTCCCTCCCGACCCTGGGGGTCCCGTTCCCCCCTCCTCCCCTCCCGCTCCGTTCTCTCCCACTCCCTCGCCCCGCGGGGGCTCCGGGGAGGACCTGCCCCAACCTTTCGTTTGCTCTCCATGGGCTCCTTCCGCTCTCCCCCCGCCGGGCCGGGCGGCTCCAGCGGCGGCTCCAGCGGCGGCTCCAGGGGCGAGCGGCTCGGGCCTGGCTGGAGAGAGCGGGGCGGCGGGGTCAGGCGGGGCGGCGGCGGGAGCGCTGCCCGGGGCCGGGGGAGG
>VZTE01000882.1:116554-128209 GCA_013397775.1 Eulacestoma nigropectus | reverse complement strand
AGGATGGGGGGCTGTGGGTGCAGGATGGGGGGCTGTGGGTGCAGGAGGGAGAGCTGTAGGTGCAGGACAAGGGGCTGTGAGTGCAGAGCCGGGGTGGGCACAGTGGGCACGCTGCCACTGCCTGGCGGGAGCGCGGTGCCTCGCTGTCGGCTCCCATTTGCTCTGACATGGATCCATCCGTGTCCCGGCCGGCGCGCGACGCTTCGCCGCGTGTTGCGAAGCGATAACTCAGCCGCATTTGCAAAACAACTTTCCTCTTGTTTATTCCATAATGATCCATTGATTGTGGGTAATGTTGCATGCCCTGTGCCGCAGCGGGCGCGGAGCGCTCCCCTGGCACGCGGCAGGGGCTCCGGCAGGCGCCGGCACCGCGAGCTGAGAGCGGCTGTGGCTCCCGCAGCCGAGGGATCGTGCGGGCCCAGGCCGTGGGGCCGGGTGCCCCACATCCCACCCACATCTCACCCACATCCCACCTGCATCCTGCACACCCCAGCCTCTCTCCCCACGCCCTCGCTCCCAGGGAGGGGGACCGGCTGCTTTTCTCTCATCCTCCCTGGTTGTGGCCAGGCCTGACATCATCCATAATGACAGTGCGAGGCCTCTGTTCCCGGGACGCCGGCGCTGCCGTGGCTTGTACAGGGGAGCACCTCCTGGGAACACCCCTGGCATCCCAGAGCTGGAGCGTGGCACGTGCAGGCCACGGGGATGGGTGCAGCCGGATGGTGGTGGGAACCGATCCCATGGTCCCGGCATCGCCCTGGTTCTGCCCCCTCCACGTCAGGGACAGACTGTGCCTGGGGAAATGAAGGCAGGGAGCAGTGACGGGGGAGGACTGGGTAGCCCCTGGTGCTCGAGCCTTGTGCTGGCCCTGCCAGGGGCATAATGAGCCTCCTGGGGCACCATGCCGGATCCATCCCGTGGCACTGGGGTGTGGTACCCAACTCCATTGGGAGTGAGGCCACATGGACACACCGAGACCCAGTGTCACCACCATGCCTGTCCCACAGCACTGGTGGAGGAGCAGGAGTGGAAAGGCCAGCACATGTCCCCTGCTGGGGGCAGTCTGAGGGACGAGCTGAGGCTAGAGGTGCCCCATTACCTCCCTTGGGACACAACGGTGGGGAACAGGGTGGGCAGCACCCCGGGTAGGGTAGGTGCCCACCTGCAGTGGTACCGGGAGTGCCAGCGCTGGTGCACACGTGGTGCACATGGTCATGGCCACGGCACCTGGGAGCAGTGACAATGGGCTGGGGTTGGTGCCCAAGACGGCAGGACAAAGGTGAAGCTGTTTCGTGCTGTAAACATCGC
Organism: Eulacestoma nigropectus; assembly: GCA_013397775.1. Classification (NCBI taxonomy): domain Eukaryota; kingdom Metazoa; phylum Chordata; class Aves; order Passeriformes; genus Eulacestoma; species Eulacestoma nigropectus. The sequence continues at coordinate 126,901 of VZTE01000882.1, read as the reverse complement.
TGGTGCTCCGTGTGGGGCAGGTGGGGCTGGCCAGAGGCCACCGAACTTGTGACAAAGTGTTTGTGGTTTCTCGGATGGGGACACCCGGGAGTGCCCCGGCCCCTGACTGGGCTGACGTCACCGGTGCAAGGCTGGGGGTGGAAGAGGAGCCGTCCAGTTCATGGCCGGGAGCGAAGGCCGCGGTGACGCGCGGTGCCAGCTGCGTGCAGCCCGGCAGGTAGGCATGGCAGGTAGGCATGGCCCGATGCCAGCCTGGTGGGGGCAGAGCCACAGCCTCAGGGCTGTCCAGCTGTGCCAGGACCTCACACCTTTGGGCAGAGAGCCCTGACTGGGCAGAGGAGCTGCCCTGAGGTGAGGCAGAGCCTCGCGCCACGCGGCTGCTCCTGGCACACATCCCCTGCCCGGGTCTGCTGCCAAGGCTGTGGAACCCCAAAGTACCCAAGGGGCACCCAAACCTCAGCACTGAGGTCCCAACTAGGGCCCCCCACTTGACTTGGGGCAGCTGGGTTTGGGAATCCGCTCTACCAGCACCCCAGAAGACTGCTGGTGGGTCTAGGCCGTCCCGCTGTGCTCAGCCCTAGGGCATGAAGCAGAACTGAGCCAGGTGGCCGGTGCCCACCGAGCCATCAGTGGTGCCACGTATGCACAGAAAGCGGTGCCAGGGTTGAGGCAAGCGGCGGGAGGGATCCTGCAGGCAGAGCTCTCCATGCCAGGGCGATGACTCCAGCTCTTGCATCCCCCCAGGGCACTGGCCACCTGAGCTGTGCCAGGCTCGCTACGCCACGTGCCACCAGCATGGCACCACACCGGGACAGGGGCTGTGGCCAGTCCCTGGCAATCAGCACCTGGCCGGATATGGCCCTTGGCAGTGGCGGTGGTGCTGCCCCAGCCACACCATGCCCACCCAGCCCTGGGTCAGCAGACAGCTGCCAGTGGCACCTCAAGACCCCGGGAGGGGGTCCATGGCAGGGACCTCAGCCCCATGTCGGGCCAGGCCTGTCGGAGCCCGGGGGGGACGTGGGGAACCCGGCGCCTGCTGGGAGCGCTCCCAGGACCCGTCTGACGGGTTCGTCGGCTCTTCCCGCACCCGGACAAGCCCGGGCCGGCGGGACACCCAGCCACCGCCCAGCAGCGTCTGCTGGGTGGGGGAGAGCGGCTGCCCTGCCGCCACGGCTGCGCGGACCCCCTTCCCCAGGAATCCACACCGGGAGCGGGGCCGCAGCCCCTCATCCCATGCTGCCCTGTGGGGAGGGTGGCTGTCCCCTCCCTGGGGGCACTGGGCCCCCTCCAGCCCCGCACGGTGCAGGGTCAGGAGCCCGTGGCTACTCCCCTGGGCCTGTGGGGGCTGTGGGGGTCTGGGTACCCCAGCAACACCCCCCTTTAGATGTGACCCCGTCTCCAGGCACAACCCAGCCCCCCACATCCCCTTGGCTGGAGGCACTGGGGGGGAGATGAAGGCGTCCCCCATCCCTCAGGAGCCGCCAGTGTGTGCTAGATCCCCCCAAAACAGGCAGGAGCCGGCATGCCCGGCAGAGCCAGACGCGCCGGGGGGGTGATGCCGGAGTTCCCGTGGGGCCGCAGCACCTCATGTCTGCTCGCTCTGCAGCTGGTGAGGATGGCAAGGAAGGCTCTCCTGCCCCCGCTGCTCCCAAACACCACCCCAGCACCCCCAGGGCTGCCTGCCAAGGGCCCCCCGCGCTGCCCTTACCTGTAGGCGCTCCTGCTGTCCATGCTGCATTCCTGTGGGGAGCACCGGGTCCCTGCCAGATGCTCCCTGTTGGCGCTGGGGGGTCGATGAGGAGCAGAGCCGGTGGTGGGGAGCACCCTGCATCCCCCTGCCAGCAGTACTGAGCCCGTGGCTGGAGCTGTTGTGCCTGGCAAGGCGGGTGGCACGGTGGAGGTCAGCCCTCTCCTGAACGCCTGTCCCGGCCGGAGCCCCCCCAGGAGCGCCAGAGCTCCTCCGAGGGCTGGAAGTGCTGCACGCCACCCTGACAGGGGTCCGGTTTTTTTATCCTTTTATTATTTTTTTTTATAGACTAAGAGCAGAATATGAAAATCACCAGCCAAAGCACTTGAAAAAAAGATCGAGAATGGTTTTGTTTTGTTTTGTTTTTCCCCAAAAAGTGTCTGTGCGTTTGCATAGGTCAGGTCTTCACGGAAGACGAGGAAAATCCAACACGTTTGACTATGTACAAGCCAGCCCGGGGCCGGCGCCGCTGCCTATGGTACAGTATAGATATATCTCTGTAGTCGCTCTCTGTACAGTATGTATAGATCTATATGGGTATGTACAGGCTGCCCGGCCCCGGGGGTCCCTGCTCTCACCGGGCTCCCCCGCCTGGCGCTGCCGCCCGGCCACGGGGCAGCCACGGGGCACCGGGGGGGGGGGCTGCGGGCAGGACCCCGCGCCCCGGGACGGCGTCGGCAGAAGGTGCAGCGCACCCGGCCGCATCCCTGCGGACGCGGCCGCAATCCGCTGGCGGGATGGGAGGCGAGTCCAGCCGGATCGGTGCGTGCCATGATCCCTGCCCAGCGGGGCAGCTCTGCAGGCGGCTCTCCGGGCAGGGGGTGGTGGTCCCGCGGTGGTTCCCCGCTGGCTCTCACGAGGGGCAGCAGGTCGGGGGGGCCGCACTCGGCAGAGCGGCGCTGGCCGGGCCCCCGCGGGCGCCGGGAGCTACGAGGCCAACAGCGTCATGAGGAAGAGCGCGGCGGCCACGGCCAGGGGCAAGTGTTCCCGCTTGGGGCTGGTGCCGCTGATGCTCTTCTCCAGCTTCGGCATCTCCGGGTTGAAGTTTTCTGTGGGGAGGAGCGAGAGGGTGAGGAGGGCAGCGGGGCGGCCCCAAACCCCCACCCCGTAGCTGGGGCTGCCCCAGGGGCGGCGGCGGGGGGGAACACGGTGCTGCGGGGCCGGGGGCTGTGCCTGACTCACCCAGGTCCTCGATCTTCACCTCGGGCCGCAGGGTGAACTGGGGGAGGGTGGGCGCCAGCTTCTCCCCGGAGTGCGACGCTGTAGAGGGAGAGAGGGGACGAGGGTCACGCTCCCTGGATGCCCTGCACCGCAGCCCCGCCCAGGAGGGATGGGGGACCCGCCGGCCGGCCACGCCGCCCCCGCTCGCCCACAGCCCCCGGGGTGGGCACGGGGGTACTTACTGGAGGCACAGCAGACAAACACCTTCATCTTCAGGCAAGCCCGGCGGTGGTTGTGTGTTGGCGTGGCTGCAAGGCAAGAGCGTGCTGAGAGGCGCTCCACGGCAGCGACCCCAACCCCAGGCACTCCGAGGCTTGGTGGGTCTGGGCAGAGGGGGGGTCTGGTCCTGCCCAGGGTTGCACTCTGTGCTGGGGGAATACAGCAGCACCCCAAATCCTGCACCTGCACCCGAATCTGTACCAATGCCCTGTACTAGCACCCCAGTCCTGAACCACCAGCCCCAGCATCCCAACCTGGCACCGGTATCTGGCACCAACACCTCAGTCCTGCAGCAGCAACCCCTGAACCCTGATCCTGCATCAGCGTCCTGCATCCTACATCATCATCCCCCAGCACGCCATCATGCACCAGCATCCCCATCCACACCCCCAGCCTTCCTTCCATCTTTCCCCACATCCCCATCTCTCCCCTGCATCATGTACCCCCCCACCCCCCTTGCTCCTTCAACTCCTCTCAGAGCTCCAGGTGCCCACTCTTGGGGGGGGAAACAGCTGCCCAATTTTGGGGGTGCAGGGGAACCAGCCAAGGGGGTCCTCCCTGGGGATGCGGAGGGGCCCAACTGGGTGGGGGGCACCTGAGAGGACCCATCTGGGGCTTGGAGGCTGTGTGGGGGTCCCACCCCGGCGCCCCACGTACATATGTAGTAGTACTCCTGCCCCGCGCGGAACTCGTAGCCCAGTGAGAAGGCGCTGTAGCGCTGGAACTTCTCCGAGAACTTGATGGGGCTGTGGGGCGCGTGGGGCCGGTTGCACTCCCAGCGCTTGAAGCCCTGGCTGGTGTTGCAGGTGCGGTACCCCTCCGCGTTCACCATGTACAGCACGTACTGCTCCAGCCGGTGCTCGGGCACCGAGGCGTTGTAGTGCGGGCAGTAGATGTCCAGGTAGTCGTTGACATTCACCTGCACCGTGTAGCCCTCCCGCCGCAGGCTGCAAGGGAAAGCAGGGACGGGAGGTCAGGGACACGCCCTGCACCTCCCCAGTGTTCCCCTCCTCCAAGGGGACCCAGAGGCTGGACACGGGGCAGGTTGCAGCGAAGGTTGGAACTCTGGGAATGGTGATACCCCCTGTTCAACCTCTGTCTGGAGCCCCCGACAGCAGTGGGACCCCTGCATAACCTCAGCCTCACAGACCCGTGGAGCAGAATCAGCATCCTGGAGGGCAGGGGTGGACCGAGGGCGGGGACAGGCGCTGCTGGGGACGAGTGCCAGGCCACATGCACAGGTAGGATGGACAAGAGCACGGGCATACGAGACGGCGCTGCTGGGTCTACCGGGAACGTGCCGACAGCCTCAAAGAGGAGACGGACACAGCACGATGGACAGACAGACCCAGCAGGGCATCAGGATCCCACAGGCACCAAGGTCTCCACGGGACACAGTCCCTGGGTGTGCGGGGGACCCCGGCATTCCCCATTTCCAGCAGCCTGGAGCCGACCCACCGCTGCCGCCCACCACGGCCCTGGCACGCGCCGCAGCTCGGAGCCAGGATTTCTCACCCTGCTCCGGCTAATCCCGTTAGTTCGTTAATGCCGTAAAGGGTGGCCCTGGGGGAGCCTCATTTACATTGATTAGGAGCAGCAATCCCCTCAGATCCACTCAGGAGAGGCTCCGCTGGCTCCTAATCCGCGCCCGACGGAAATCCCGGCCGCGGTAATCCTCGCCGCCGCGCTGACCCGCTGCTCCTGCCAATTAATTACCACCCGGCGCTGGCTCGGCACCGAGCCGCCGCGGCGGCACCGGACCCTGACCGGACCACGCTCCGCCGCCCGCTTCAGCGCTGCCTCCCTCGCCCGCATCCCGCAGGACACGGACCGCAGCATCCCGGCACACTCGGCCGAGCTCCCCTGTGGAGCTCCAGCTCACGGCGCATCGCTCTGGGTCACGGCCCTTTTCCCACCTCTCAGGGCAAACCCCAGACCGTCAGCCCCCAGCGCATCACTCCGGGTCCCCTCGGCCTTGGGGGGGGATCCCGCCACCCCTCCTGGAGCCGAGCGGCTCCCTGGGTCTCCCCGGCAGGGCTGGGCAGGCAGCGGGCAGGGCTGCGCGTGCAGACGCCCCACCCTGCACCATCGCCCCCGGCGCTGTTTGGGGAGCCCCGGCACTCTGCCAGCGCCGGCGGCACCGGGAGCCAGAACCCGGAGCCACGACCATAGCTGGACGCGGTGTCGGGCGGCAAAGGGGGGCCCAAGAAGCGCCGCCTCCGGCACCGGGGGGCAACATGGGGGGGCTGGTGGCAGAACTCATCACCCGTGGGACAGGGAGCGCAGCCCCACGCGGCCCCTCCCTCGCTGCGCAGCCGCTATTCCGCAGCCCATCCCGGCACCCGCCGGCAACTGCTCCGCCGGGAAGGTGCTGAGGCAGCCACCCTTGCTGAGCGGGTGCCGGGACCTTTCATCTTCCCCCTTTGATGTGGTGGGAAGGGGGGCGGGGGGAGAAAAAGGCTTGTTATTAAAGAAATGGCCCCAAGGAGAAAAATGCAATTAACTCCACGCGGGACGCAGGGCTGGGACGCCAGCGTACCCCAATACCAGCTGCCCCACACCGGGGCGGGCACCGGCAGCTGGGGCTCCCCGCGGCCGGGCTGCGGCTGTGCCATGGGACAGAGGGACTAGAGAAAGCGTCACACGTGACACTCTGTCATGGGGTGCTGGGGAGCGGTAACCCCCCATTCCCTTGTGGCACCCAGCGCCGAGGCACAGTCCCCTGGGACCCCACGCTGGGGCTCGTTAAGCCACGGCTCATTAAGAAGTGTGGCTGCTGATAAACAGCCTCGCTAACGAGGCACCAAAGTCTCCCCCGGGCTGGGGGACACCAGCACGCGGTACAGGAGCCCCAGGTGGAGTGGCAAGGGCCCCGTGGTAGTGAATCCCACGGACACTGCCAGCTGCCACGCCATGCTGGGAGCCCACAGGCATCATCATAAACTGGGAGTGGCTGGGGAATGGCCCCACATGGGGAGAGCCACAGGGCCACCACAGCCCGAGGCACATCCAGGAGACCCCGGCAGCAGCTTTGGCCACAATACTGTGTCCCTGCCACACTTGGCTCCTGCACAATCACTGCAGAGCAGCTCCTCACGCAGCCAGATACCCCCAAACCCGTCAGCCCCCCCAGTGCCATGGCCCAAGTGCCTCAAGATCTGCTGATAGCACCATCCAGGGAGCCCATGGACCTTGGTTTGGGGTGGAAGGGCAGGAACAGACACTCTGAGAGAGGGACTCTGCCTCCTTTCTCACCAGCACCCATCCCAGAGCAGGCATGGGCTGCCTGGTCCCTGTGAACTCCACAGCTATCGGGAAGCACCAGCAACCTGGGTCGGGATGGACCCTCGATATCCCGGACTCCAGCAGCCATGGCATGGCCAGCGGGGATGGTGGGCTCTGGCAGTGCCCGAAGGGTTAAGTGCGGGAGGAGAACGGGCAGCATCACTTCTGCACGACTGCGTTTGTAGAGCAGGGCTTGGTGAGGCAGTGGTACCTTCCAGCAGCCTGTCACGCTGGGCAGATGGATGTCCCCTGGCAGCACCGGCCCCGGGCTCAGTGCCTGCCGGCCCCGCACCGGAGGGACCCTGGTGGGACCCTGGCTACCTGGCACGCCGCAGCCACCGGTGAGCTCGGCGGCCGCTCCGCTCCCATCTGCTGCCATAAATCCGGGCTGCGTGCCGCACGCTGGCTCCCACACTGCTGGGGAGCGCCTGGTGCACTGCAGCACGCCCCGGCAGCAGTGGCACGGTGGGGACCAGACCCCTGTCTGGACCCCCACACTGTGGAGACTCATTCCCGTGGTGCAGGAGAGGCCTGGAGGGTGGCAGGGCCAGAGCTGGGCTCAGCACTCCGCACTGGTGGTGCCAGTGGCGAGGAGCAGGGCAATGCGGGGTGTCCTCGATGTGGTGACGGCACGGTGCCCCCCGGCACTGGACAGCCCCCAGCACAGCCAGGCTCTTTGTTTGGCTCCAGCGGCTTCATCCTTTTGGCGCATCCGGGGCCCATCCATCACCCAGGGAACAAAAAAGTGCCATTGATTTACGAGTCCCCTTCCCGTCACCCCGCACCACAGCGAGAGGCAAAGGCGCATCGACCGCTGCGGCCGGTCCACCCCAACGGACGGAGGGACAGACAGACCGACCGTCCGCCTGCACCCACCGCTCCGCCGCGGGGGAGACGGGGGGCTCAGCGCGGCCCCCCCGTGCCAGCCCTCCCCACGCAGCCAGCGCTGCACAGTCACGGCGCCCAGACGGCCACGCACACGCGCGCTGGCTCGGCAGACAGCGCCTGCGACGCAGCCCACGCACGCGGGTGGCACCGAGCCACAGCACAGCCCCCCCGGCCTCGCCTGGCGCAGCCGCAAGGCGCGGGCGCTCTCGGCATCGCCGGCACACGGTGTCCCCGGGGCCACCTCCCTGCGCGGGGAATTGGGGCTCGGGGAGCGGGGGGGGAGACGGGGGCTGCTCCCCACGTGGAGGGACCGGGGTGCCACCGGGCAGCACCGCGGTGACAGGCACAGCCCTCCCCAAGCACCCCGGGACTCCAGCACCACCCTACAGGTGCCCCCAACACCCCCGTCACTATCGACGGCCATACAATCCCTGTAATCCCGGCTAAAGCCGGCACCTTCCCGTGTTGCTAACAAGATCAATGAGGTTTCTAATTGGGTTTTAATTAAACCATCAATCTGCAACCGGTGACTCAATTACCAGCCCGGGCAGGAGCAGGTGGCCCCGGCCCTGTTGCACCCCGACACGGCGGCCGCTTCTCCCACGGGAACGCCGGCCGCACTACCGGGGCTCGGTGCCGCCCAGCGCCATGACTCACGGGGCACGGCACGTTCTGCCCGTGGGCACCCACTCCTGCCAGAGCCGCGGCGAGCACCCGTGGATGGGTGGGTGGTTGGGGTCTCCGGGTGCCCTGGGGACCAGCCCGGAGGGCAGAGCCGTGGGGTGGGGGCTGGCTGAGCCCCCCAGCCAGCCTAGGGATGCCAAAGGTGGTGTTGCCGGCACTATCCCTACATTCAGCCCCACAAGCGGGCACGGAACTGCTCCTGCTTGGGCACAACTGCCCCGCACCCCACAGCACCTCCCGCTGGATGCCCCCAGACCCGCCGGTCCCTCCCGCTGTGGGTGACTCCGTCCTCAGCCCTGCGGCTGCCAGCGGATGGGATGCGGGGGTCCGGCCAGGCACAGCCCCGGTGTTGGGGTTTGGCTGCTGCAGAGGAGCCTGGGCCCCTCCAGACCTGCTCTGCAGGGACGTGGTTCCTCTCCTGTGTGAGATGCTCCTCAGTGAGCCTGCTCCACGCTGGGGCTTTCCAGAGCTCGCTCCAGCCCTCTCCAGAGCCCACTCCAACCCTCTCCAGAGCCCTCTCCAGCCCCCTCCAGCCCTCACCGCCTGCGACGCAGCCTCAGCCAGATAAAAGCCACCTTGAAGAGGTGAGCGTGGTGGCAGTACCGCTGCTGGGAGGAGCTGCATGAGCTGGGGGCCTGCACACAGCGCCAGATTAGATAAATTATGGGGGGATTACCTCCATTACCTGCACACAGGTGGGCTCTGACCCCTGCACCACTGCCAGGGCACCCTGTGTACCCCATCTCACAGCACCCCCTGCTCTGCCCCCTCCACGGCACCCAACACCCTCAGTACGAGCATCCTCAGTCCCCACACCGAAATCAGTGGCACAGCGTGGCACACCCCAACCTGCTCTGGGGTGCTTTTTGGGGTGCAGCAGTGTCAGGAGAGCTGGCCACGTGTGTGTCCATGAACAGGGACAAATTGCTGTCCCCATCTTAGCACCTGGGACACCCAGCAGGGAGGGAGCCTCCACCAGTACCAGCATGCCAGGGCCCAGCTCAGCTGGGGACACTCCAGGAACCCCTGACCCTGCTCAGTGGGTCACCCCAGGGTCACAGGCCCCCCAAAAGCCAGTGCTGAGTGGACATGACTGTCCTGCACCTTTGTCTCATGCCACCAGGCCTATTCCTGGCAGGACTGGGGAGTGGAGGGCAGGGACGAGTCAAGGGTCATCCCACGCCCCCAGGGCTCACTGGCTGCCACCAGTGGAGCTGATGGGACAGACGGATGGAATGCACAGCTAAACCAACAACCAGGCTGAGCAGGAGTAGGATCTGAGGATCCCACCTTCACACCTCCTCTGGGCTTTGCCAACACACCCCGAACCCACAGCACGAGGGGTGCTCTGCCTGCTTGGCGACCCTTCCCAACCTCCTGGCACCCCCAGCCATTCCTTGCGTGGTCAGAGGGCTGAGCTGCCACCAGCCCCCCGCTTCCCAAGGCACCATCGGGACCACGGTGGGCTCTATAGGTTGCTCCCTGGGTTGCCCCTTGTCCTGTTGTCCCACCGAGGGCAGCAACAGGGGTACCCAGGGTAGCATGGCAGGAGACACAATAAATTTGTGGGGTGCCCGGCGCAGCCCCCGAGGAGTGGCCACAGCCAGCAACCCCCTCCTCCCTGGAGAGCCCCGCAGGGCTGTGCTGGGCTTGTTTATGGCTCCACTTGCAGCAGGGTTGCTGGGATTTGCAGGCTGCGGCCCAGGGAGCCTAATTCCCCCCATAATTTATCTAATCCAGACACTTTGCTGTGCGGCTATAATTGCGTCCGAGCTGCCGCACTGCCTAACAATAAATATCAGCTCCGGAGTCCCCGGGACACAGCTCTGCCGCAGCCGCCCCCACCGCGCCGCCCATGCCCTGAGCCGGACGCTCACGGCCGCGCCAGACACGCCTGCGCGGGGGGTGCGGGCATCTGGCTGCGACACCCCCGGCTTGGCATGGCCCGGGCATCGCCGGCACCCCCTCCGCCCTGTCCCTCGAGAGGTGCCGGGGCAGCGGCAGGTCATGGTGGTGATGGGGTGGGGACCTTCGCTCGTGGAGAGAGGAGGGTGGGGTTGGTCCCACCCGCCAACGTCGTGGCAATGTCACAGTGTGGGGACGAGGCGGGGGCTGAGGGGGGGTCCGGGCAGAGCAGGGGGGTGCAGGGGGATGCCGAGCGTGGCGGGGCGAGCACAGCACCTCGCCATTGTGCTGCGCCTCGGCACGTCGCACACACGCACGATTTATGGGGCCCGAGCTTCCGCCTGGCGACACAATCTCAATGGCAGGGGAGGGGGCTGCCGGGGCTGCTCCCGCCCTGC
>VZTE01000882.1:104786-115173 GCA_013397775.1 Eulacestoma nigropectus | reverse complement strand
CCGGGCCCGCCCGCCCCGGCACCGGCTCGACACCGGCACCAGGCTCGGGCTGTGGGTCCCCGCGGGTGGAGACACCAGGCCCGGGTCCCAGGAGGACCAGGTGCCACCGAGATCTCACCGGGACCCCCATGGGTGGGGGCACCTGTGTAAGGTCCTGCTGGCATTGGGGTCTCACTGGGACCCCTGTGGGTGGAGGCACCCATGCCTGTCCCGCCGGGATCAGGTGCCACTGGGATCTCCCTGGGGCACCCACAGGTGGAGCCATCAGAGCCAGGACCCACCGACATTGGGGTCTCCCTGGCTGGGAGCTCTGGGCCTCGGGGCACCAGGCCCTGTGGGTCTGTGCTGCTGAGAGAGCCGTGGGTGGGGGCTCAGGACCCCAGAGGGTCCTCATGCCGCTGCTGCCAGTGCCATGGGGGTCACACGTATTCACCGAGGGGTTTGGCTGCCCTGGAGGCACAGGAGCGGGTGGGAGGGTGTGTGCCCGTGTGCCAGGACAGCCCAGGTACTGAGGAACACAGACGCAGTGCCGGACTCTGCTGCCTGCCCTGACCTCCCTCAGGAGCCAGCACTTGGCCAAGTGCCCACCCACATGGCCAGGCCCTTGTTCTTCCCACACCCCAAGGGTTCGTGGGGTGGGGGTTCCTGAGGGAAGCCGCGGGGGCTGTGGGTGCTCCCCTGGGTGCCGGTCCCCGCTGCCCATGTGGGGATTGAGCTGGGTGCCAGCTCCCACTGCCCGTCCTCAGCGAGATCCCCTAGCAACTGGCGTGCAGCAGCGCCCGGCAGAGCCGAGTGCCGAGTGCCAGGCACCCTGGCACACGTGTGCACACATGGGCGTGCTCACACCGGCGCGGGCACACGCAGCTCACCGGGCACACAGCAGCTCGCCCCCAGCTCCCACGCGGGGCCGCGCCGAGCGCGTGCACATCACCAGCACTGGCCCGGCGGCCTCTGCCTCAGCAGTGCCGGCGTCGCGCATCACCTGGAGCTTTGGCAGCCTGAGGAGCTTGTGAATGAAACCAGGAGGCTCCCGAAACCGTGGCTGGGCTTGCTGAGCCGGCCTGAGCTGCTCCTGCCAGGAGCTATCTCGCCGGCGTGGTGTGCGTGGCCAGGGTGGTGCGGTGCCAAATGCCCAAGTCCCCAGTGGGCCTGGTAACTCCCAGGCCTGGGCAAGTGCCACAGTGTAGGTGCCCTGGTGCTGAGTTTTGGGGGCTCTCCTGCCTCCCCAAAGCTTTGGGAGGAGCTCAGTGTGGGAGGAGAGCCACCCCATTTCTTCTCAGGCTCCCTTTGGCCATGTGGGTGCTGCCTCAGCCCATGCAGGGGGACAAAGATGATGATGGGCAGGGCCCCTGGTCCCACTCAGCACTGTGGGAGACCCAGTGCTGTCATGCCCACGGTAGGGCTGTGCCCCAGCCCCCAGCCCCCATTCCCCATCCGTACTGGTGGCACTGGGAGCCCAAGCCCCCGCCGGTGCCCTGCTGGGAAGGGGGAGGGGGCCAGCGGAAGGGCTCGGAGGACCAAAAAAGCCTCTATTAATTATTCATCCGAAGAAGTGAAGTGAAGAAAACACAACACGTGGAAAAGGGCTCTGGCTGCCTGGGGGTGGGAGCGGGGGAGTGCTGGGGGGGCTGCAGGGGCTGGGGCGCTCCGGTGCTGGGATGGGGTGGCAGCGGCAGCGGTGGCATCCCGGGGTGCTGCACACCTCTGGGAGGACCCACAGCACCGCGCTGCCACCATGGAAACGCCTTGGCTCGGCAAACCCATGGCAACACCCACCTCCACATGGAAACCCCCCGCTCATGGCAACGCACGCACCGCCGTCAGCACCCGCACAGCGCTCGCCACGGGGGTCCCCCCACCACGGCACGCCCCTTTGCGGGGCCACGGAGGGATGCACCGAGTGCTCCGGTGGGGACGAAGGGGCGCGGGTGGCAGAACGCAGCCCCGGAGCATCACGGTGTGCACTCACGTGCAGGTGTCAGCACTCACCAGGAATTACTCCTGGAACCGGCACAGAGAGGGGGCTTGGCTGGGTTTTGCCACAACGGGATATGGTGTCTGAGGTGGGGTGGCCGGGGGACACACCCAGGTGGCTTCGCTCTCGGGAGGACACGAGGCCTTGAGCTGTCCAGGGGAGCTGGGGCACGGAGCAGCCCTGGTTCCCTGCTCTTTCCATGCCCCTCTGTCTCCTCCAACCTGTGCCTGTTGCACTGAGGACCGGCAGCTTTTGGCGTCAAAGTGGTGGGGAAAGCCTCCCACCTGCCATCCAGGAGCACCGAGGGGCCGGAGCGCGTGCCCGGCAGGGCAGGGGACCCGCTTCGCCCGCCTTGGTTAATATTTAACCGCGGCTTCCTGTGACAGAATGTCGCAACCGCAGAGCAGAGCCGGCATTCAATAAATCATCGCGCTGGGCTGGGAGCTGGGCTGGGGGAGTGGGGGGGCAGCGCCCAGCCGAGCGAGAGGGGGAGCCGATAAATAATTCATTAAATAAATAAACATGGCGAGAGTGCGGGGAGGAGGCAGGAGTGTAACCAAGAAAGGGTTCGGTGAACGCGGGCATGAAATATTCACCAGCCACACCTACCAGGCCCCAACGCGCTGAGCTCAGGGCTCCCGACCCGCCCGCGGGAGCCAGGTGCCGGCACGTGTCCAGCCAGACACGGCAAGAACATGCCAAAGGCGTGCAGGGCGGATATCCTGGGTCGGGGTGCAGGTAGCTGGCAGTGCTGGCATGGCCATGCGGAGATGAACCGTCCTGGCTCCTGCCAGCTTCTCCTGGCAGCGTTTGGGGCAGCCCCTCAGAACCCCACGCTGGTGTTTGGGCACGGATCTGTCCTGCCAGGCTGGCACGCCTGGGGCACGCTCAGCACACACCGCGTGCCCACCGGCTCCCAGCCCCGCTCCTCCCTGCCCCTTCCCTTTTATATCCCGTGTCAGTCGTTAAATTTGAATGAAGCCTCACGGATGGTTGCGCTGCGCCAGCGCCTTGACGAGCACCGGGCGAGCATCGCCTCGGGGAGGGCACAGGGTCTGAGCCTTCCCGTTTCTCAGGGAGAGGGGGGAAGACCCAGCTCTGGAGGAATCCTTGGGGACATCCTGGGGCTGGGCTTGGGCGTGCTGGCAGCGTGGCCACAGGGGAGGTGAAGATGGGTGGCCATGACCAGCCACCAAGCCAACTCTCTGGTGAGCCACAGGTCCAGGCAGAGCAGCCTCTTCCCAGAGGGACCAGACGTGAGCCCTCGTGCGCAGAGGGGCATGGGAGCGATTCGTTAATTAGCACCTCAGCGCCCTGAGTTAATGTACGCGGAGCTGGATTTTGTGGGCTTGCAGAGGAGGGTTAGTTGCCACCGCAGCACCGGCCACCAGTGAGGGAGCAGCGGTGCCAGGCGGCAGCGCCAGGGCAGTCAGAGGAAATCAGCTTCCTCGTGGAGCCTCTGGATGAAGCCGTGCGTGGTTCCCAGCCCGGCGCTGGGGCTGCTCCCGCTGCCCGGCGGGAGGAAGCTGCAGGGTTCCTGCCCTGGGCGCCAGACGCCTGCTTGCCGGAACCCTGGCTCCAGCAGGCTCCGCTGTGCCACGTCTCACCCGCCCTGGGTGTGTGGGCACCCAGAGGTGCCGAGTGGGAGGTGCGAGCCACCAGCTCCTCATGGCTCCCACGGCCAGCAGCCGCGGTCCCGATGGTGATCCCAGGCAGAAGCGGGGTCACCGCACGGTGCAGCACGGCCACGCACACTCCCACTTTAGCCCACCCTGGGTGCTGGGCTGGAGTGCCGGGCAGTGCCGCGGTCCCGTCTGTCCCCTGTGCCACATCCCTTGTCCCAGCAGCCCACACGCCGGCGGCGGAGGTTACCTGGCAGGAAGCGCCTGAGTCAGCAGCCGGCACCGGGTGACTCAGCCGGCTCCTCTCCTCGCCTCCCGCATGGCAACCCTCCCTCCTGGCCTCAAGATCACTCCAATATCATCGGCCGGTGGCAGCGCCGGCGTCGCTCCCAGCCCCTGCTGCTCTGACACGGCCACGGCACGGATGTGCTGGAGGGTGTGAGAGCCGTGCCGGGTGGGAGGCTTGGGCAGGGCGGGCACAGTGGGGGCTGGCACCTGGCCCCACTGCAGCCACAGCTCCCTGGGGAAGAGACAAGGACACAGAGATGGGTTTGTGGCTGCCAGCCCCAGCACTTGGCTCCCCACTGGCCCTAGAACGTGCTCTGCTCATCCCGGCCATGTCACTCTGGTGTCCCCTGTGAAGTGTCGTGGTGTCTAAGTGGCGTTAATCTGATGAAAGAGTGACAAGCAGCATCGATATCCTGCTCCCACCGTACATAGATCGCGCCACAATCAGCATCTGGGAGCACTGGCAGAGGTGGCAGTGAACCAGGAGGTGCCAGGCCGGGGGTGCCAGGGACAGATCCGCAATGTGCTGTGCCTTAGGTTGTCCCCATTCTCCTGCCCTGACCTTACAGGTGATGGTGCCAGGGCACCTGCAGTCCCTCAGGCCCAAATGAGGGCTGGGGATGGGCACAGGTGACCTAGGAAACACAGGAGCCGTCCTAGGAACCCCCAGCTGGTGCTGAACTTGGCAGTGTGGGCTCTGCCCTGCCAGTGGGCCACCAGCATTGCCCTCCTGCCCCTCGGGAGCAGCCCATCCCCATCCATCCCAGGCAGGGGCCGCAGACACTGGTGACCGTCCCCAGGGAGAGGGGCCTGGTGACACCGTGCCCCTCCGTGCTGTGCCCTTGGTGCTGGGCAGAAGCGCAGGGAAACAAAGGAGCCGATAAGCTGGGGGGGGCAGGGGGGGACTGGGGCTAAGTGTGCAGGCGCAGGAGATTTCAGGGCCTGAAATATTCATCAGGGCTGATGCAGCGCCTGCCGTCACGCCGGCCGTGAGCGATGGCACGGGGGGGCTTCAATAATGCATCGCTTGGAAATGGCTCACGAGAGGGGCTGGGGGCACAGCGAAAATGGGGGTCCCTCCACTGGCTGCAGTCGCCCCAGGCCTGTGCTCCTGGCCAGGTGACACTGCAGTGCTGGGAGCTGGGTGCTGGACAGGGGACAGAGCAGGAGGTGCTGATGGCACCACCGGGGACAGCCAGGAGAGCACCAAGAGGTGCTGGCAGGTGTGGGGTGCCCTGTGCTGCTGGCACCCACTACCCGAGGGGGTGGCAGAGGACCCTGGGTGGGTGCAGTGTCCCTGCAGCCTGGCAGTGGGTGTCCAGTTGCTCCATCTGGGCGGGGTGGGGGTGCCATGCCTGGGTGTGAGCACGGCCCCATGCCCCCAACACAGGGCACTGCTGTTGCAGCCACTTCGTGCTCCTGAGCTCAATAATTCAGTTCATCGATCCGCCTGTGCTGCATTTGCCTCTGGCCACAGCCTGGCCACACCAGCCAGTCCTGCCAGCTGCTGGGACTGGACTGTCCCTGTCCCTGTCCCTGGGCTGGGACCACAGGGACCCGAGGAGTTGCCCATGGCAGAGCAGGGAGCACCAGCCCCGTGCCCAGCGGAGCCAGATGCTGGTCAGGCAGCACTGGGCTCTGCCATGGCTAATGAGCTCTTTGCCAGGGAAGCTCGTTAGCGGCCTGAGGATCAAAGGAGCACAGGGCACATCGGTGGATGCGGGGAGCAGGGCCCAAGACACTCCAGGGCTCCATCTCCACCGTCCCCACAGCATCCTCCCAGCGGACACGTGCCCAGAGAGGCCGGCCGGCAGCACCAGTGGGGTGAGCCTGCTGACACCCTGGCACAGAGCCCCTCAGCATCCACTTGGGCACCCTTGGGACCTGCTGCCCTGGGTGGGCACCTGCCCCAGCCTCTGCCCTCACTGTCTGGATGCCCTGGAGATGGGGACACAGTGTGCTGGGGTGGTGACCCGTGTCATTTGCACCCACCCATTGAAGTCCTAATCATTCTCCCCAGGGATCCAGAGATTGTCCCAGCACGGGGATCGTGCAGGCCCTCAGTCCTCAGCAGGTCCAAGCAGCGCCGGCGGCAAGGGCAGCTCCTGCCCATCCCTGTTCTGGCACAGCAGGATTATTGTCCAGCAGGATTACATCAGACTGGGGGTGCACTCCAGCACGTGCAAGGGCACAGGCATGACAGGACAGATGGACGCAGGCACGGACAAACAGCCACCCTGGCCCAGAACGGCATTGGCACAGGCAGCATCTGTGCCAACTCCCCTGCACGTGCACACCCACCAGTGCCAGGCTGTCTCACACCCCAGTGACCCTCTCCGCCACACCGACTGCCACCCTGGGCCCCGGAGTGGACACAAACATCAGCGCCTGCTGCTCCCACCTGGCAGCTGGGACCGGCCAGCTGCTCGCCCAGCCCTGCGGGATGCGGTGGGATGCGACAGCCCCTGCACGCCTGTGCCGCGCCAGCGCCGGCCCGGTGCCCGCACCCTCATTGCTATGGCAGGAGCGGGCTCGGTGCGTGCAGCTCCGGTTAATTAAGCGGCGCGGGCCAGCTCCCTCCAAGCCCCCGCTGAGCGTTTTGCTAAATTATAACCTTGACGATGCGCATCATCAGGCGGCTGCTGCGGAACAGCCGCTCCGGCCCCCGCACCCTGTGCTCAGCACTGGTGTGGTGGTGTGGAGCTGCCCGGCCGCGGTGGCATCGTGCCGGAGTGGCATCACGAAGAGGTGGCATCCCTCGGAGTGCCCGTGAGCGCCGGGTAATGAGGGAGCCGGCCCGAGGTGGGTGATGGGCTCCGCGGTGTGGCCTCAGAGTCCTGGGGAGCCTGCGGCCAGTGCCTGGTGTCCAGTCCATCGTGCCCAATGTCTGGCACCCCCAGTGCCCTGCTCCTCAGGGCTCAGCATGCGTGTCCCCTCAGCACACGTGTCCCCTCGGCATGTCGAGCCAGTGGCCCCGTTTCCATGGTGACACGGAGCCATTTCCCATCTCCGGGATGCTCTCGACAGCTCTCGGGTGGGCGCTGCCGCCGTTGCCCTTCGCCCATGGGAAACAGGCAGGGGTGGGCCCCACCGCCCTGGGGGGCCGTGCTCCTCCCTTCCAGCCCTCGGGGCGGGGCACCGCGCCCCGAGTCCCCTGTGTGTCCTGGGGCTGCCCCGGCACGGCTGCCGTGCCTGACCTTATCCTCACCCCAGGGTGATGAGGGGTGTTTGGGGCACGCTGAAGCCCCTGCCACTGCAGGGTTGGGTGGGGGGACCCCGGCAGCGTGGCCGGGTGAGGGATCTGGATCCAGGAGCGGAAGCTGCTGGGAACACCACGGAGCTCAGGGGCTGTGCCCAGGCTCATCCTGGTGCCACGGCGCATCCGCGGTCCCTGTCCTGACAATGAGCCAGGGCATGGGGTGGGCATGGCCATGCTGTGTCCCCCCCTCATTGCCTGCTGCGGCTCCCAGCCCCTGGCACGACACGGCTCTTTATCCTGCTCTCCATCTCAGTGCTGCCGATTACCATTTCCCATCACTTGCTTTTCCAGGTGATAAATTTTTCCTTCCCAGTATCTAAAGGTTTAACTCCCACCCACCGGGGGCACCCCACCCTGACATCCTCACCCCACACTCCTCCCCATGACACCCCGGCTGGTGTGGGTGGCACTGGGGGGGGGTAGGGGCGGCCCCGAGGCAGGGGGATGGCGAGACAGAAGGGATGGGCTAATGGAGCCCATTCCTTGAATAGATTCAATTTCTGCCGCGGCGGCTGCGGGGTGTGGAGCCATCAATTGGATTCAGGGGACGGGGAATCTGATTTGGAGCGGCCGCGCCATCAATTAGCCGTTATTGATGGCATTGCTCATTGGAAGTCGATGGGATTTGAAGCTGGTGGCAGCTCCCGCATACCAAACAACACCGGCTCAAGGACAGCGCCCTGCTGTGCCCAGACCCAGCACCCACCCCAGGGGTCCCACAGGGACCCCTTGGCCTCGTCTGGGAATCTCTGGGGGTCTGGGGAAGGGGCGGTGCAATGGGCAGCCCTCCCTGGAAGCCCTGCATGGGTTCCCAGAAGGCACAGCCCACCAAGATCCCTGCATGGGGGTCCTGCGGGGCACAGCTGTCCCCCAGCATCTTTGTATGGGGGTCCTTTGGGGGATGCCCTCACCCAGCATCCCCACATGGGGATCCCACAGGGCACAGCACCCCAGAATCCCTGCATGGGATCCCACAGGGCATGGTTGTCCCTTGGAATCCCTGCACGGGGGTCTCGCAGGGCACAGCCCCCGACCATCCCTGCATGGGGGTCCCACAGGTCACCATCACCCCTGACATCCCCACACGCTGGTCCTGCAGGCACCGTTGCCCCCCAGCATCCCCGCAGGTGGGTACTTTGCGGGATGCCCCCACCCCGCACCCTACACGGGGGTCCCTTGGTTCAATGTCCCCCAGATGGTCCCACACCCTCCTGGGGGGAGGGTCCCACAGGACATGGCCCCCTCTGCACTGGGCAGCCTCTGTGTCCCCCATGGGGATGGGGTACCCCTCCCTGCGCGGCTGGGGTGCAGGATGGGGTGCAGGGCGGGGTGCAGGATGGGGTACAGGGTGCAGTGGGGGAAGGGCAGCCAGCGGAGCGGGGGGAGGGGAGCGGCACGGTCGATGCTTTCGCTCAGCCTCTTGCCAAGCAGCTTCTTTCTCCCAGAAGCCATAAAACCTGTCTGACGTGCCCGGCACCACTGCGGCAGGCGGCCGGCAACGCCTGCGCGGCGAGGGGCTGGGGGGCCCCGCTGCGGGCAGCCCCGGGGGGAGTTGGGCCCCTCTTGAGCCCCCCAGGAGGACAAGTGGGGGACTGCACTCATGGGATGGGGGACCAAGAGCCTCAGGGAACTCTCCTGCCAGTTGGCAAGCCTGGGGCATGTGGCTGCGCCAGAGCCATGACTCTGACAGGGATCCGGTGGTGCCGTGGGATCGGCCCCCGCAGCAGCCTGGGTGCCCACTCGGGAAGGGGGAAACCCTGCAGCTCCCCACAGCCCCCTGCATCAGGGGAGCATCTTACGGGGTGCGTAGCAGAAGGAGAGATGGACAGAGAGTGGCTGCTCTGAGGGCACCCCAACCACACCCAAGGGTGGCAAGAGGGACCAGGGTGCCTGGCTGGAGGCTTTGGGTGAGTGACCCCCAAGCCCACTGCCCCCTCACCACCTGTCCCAGTGCTCATCCCACCGCCAGGTGTTAATTACCAGCAGCTCGTCTGTAATTAAAGCTCTCCGGTGACAGGAGCTGACGGCTCAATATCAAAGTGCTGCAATTAAGCCCTTGGCCATAAAGGCTGTGCAGGGAGCGAGGGGCAGGGACCCCCCTGGAGGAGCCGCCTGGCACCGGTGCGAGGATGGGGGGCACGGGCAGGGGGACGGCGGGGAGGCCGCACAGCCGGGGCGCAGCGATCTTGCAAATACTGTATTGCTCAGTCACTACCAGGGGTTAAAACCAAACCGAGGGCACGGAGGAAGGCGTCTTCCCAGAAGACAGATCAGCGTGTCCTCGCCGGAGGAGGACACGGCAGCGGCGGATGCCGCCATCGGAGCTGCTGCCCCGCTCCGGGGTTGGGGGTCCCTGGGCCCCAGGGGCGGGGGGTCCGTGGGGAAAGGCACGAGATGAGGTGATGGCCGTGGGGCAGAGCAGGCGTTCGCTGAGGGGACCCCAGCACCGGGGCGGGTGGCCGGTGGGGCAGTGCCAGGGTGCGGCAATCCCGGCGTGCGGCGGTGCTGACTCGCGGCGATCCCGATGTGCGGCGATGCCGGTGGCAAGCGACGGCCCTGGGAGGGAGAGAGCTCCGGCCAGGGATGCTTCAGGGCAGCGGGTGGGTGCTCACCCACTGCCCCGGAGCCCCCGCTGCCCCTCACCTTCCAGCCCGGAGCTCCCGGCCCCAGCTCGGCTTTGCGGAGGTCCGGCAGGCGGGTCATGGCCTGGGGCTGCCCCACGGGCCTGGGGGGTTTGGCTGTGAGGAAGAGTCTGGAAGCGGCGTTGGGGCAGAGGAGCCCATCCCCCCGCCACGGGCAGCGCCGGGGTCAGATCCAGAGCAGGGCCAGGAGCACGAGCGCCAGGCACGGGGTGCAGGGCTGTGATGGGACCGCGGTGCCCCGGGCAGGCACCACATCTGCCAGGGCAGAAGCAGCGGTCAGGGCGAGCCGGTCCCCGGCCTCCCAGTCCCCCCTTCCCGCCCCCCGTACTCACCCTCGGGGCCCCCGCGCCCTCGGGGCTGCGAATTTGGCACCTCTGTCACCGGCTCTGGCGCTGGAAAAACCCCACCGTTGTCAGGGATCGGCTCCCCTGGGTTACCTGGAGCCGCCCCCGAGGCTCCGGTACCTCCCAGTGGGGACCGGTCTGCCCCGGGGCCGGGGGAGCCCCCGAGCTTTGGGGCACATCCCCCCCAGCCGGACTCACTGGTGCCTCGGCAGCAGACGGTGACGCGCAGCTTCAGGCATCGCCCGGCGCTCTCGGGG
>VZTE01000882.1:75764-91176 GCA_013397775.1 Eulacestoma nigropectus | reverse complement strand
CCACAGCCCAGCCTCCCCCAGTCACCCACCACAGCCCAGCCCCCCCGAGTCACCCACCACAGCCCAGACCCCCGCCGTCACCCATCACATCCCAGATCCCCCAATCTGCACCCTGGACCCTCCTGGTCACCCATCAAAGTCTGGTCACCCATCGCGTTACAGACCCCTGCCGTCACCCACCGCAGCCCACCAGGGCAGGGGTTTGGGGTGGCAAGCAGTAACAGGGACCCCCACATTCACCTCACCGCAGCCAAGGGCACGGCTCCCAGCAGAGCCCGTGGGGGACCCCCCCTGTTTGGGGGGTGCAGGAGGATGGGATGGGCTCCTCGGCCAAGCCTTGCATCACCTCGGCCGGCTGCCCAGTACAACCAGCACAGAGACTGGGCAGGGCTGGGAGCCCGGCTCGGCTGACTCAGAGCCCACCCCCACCCCCCAGCTTTTGGGGAACCCCTGCCCGCCCAGGGCCCAGGGGATGCCGGAGAGGGTTTGGAGGGAGCACGCAGACCCCGCTCCCCACGGCCCCACCAGCCCGGGGAGCGCCGGGTCCCGGCGGCTGGACAGAACCGGGGTCCCGGGGCAGCACCGAGCGCCCCACGGAGCGATCCCCGCGCGTCCCGGGGAGGGGTCACCGCGCGTCCCGGGGGCGCACCGGGCGTACCGGGAGGACACACCGGACATCCTGGGGAGGGGGCAACGAGCTTCCAGAGGGGCTACGACTCCCGATCCCATCCCGGTCCTCCCCGGCCGCTCGCCGTGGGGTATCCCCGCGACGCCCCGACCGGGGGCGAGCCGCGGTCCTCACCGACCCCCCGCCCTCCCGGGACCCCTGTTCCCCGCTCACCTGCAGCGCTCCCGGTGCCGGCGGCGAGCAGCAGCCCCGCGGCGAGGAGCAGCCGCGGCCNCCCGGCACCGGCACCGGCACCGACCCCGCCCGGCCCGGCCCGGGGGCGGAACTTCCCTCCCGGCCCCGTCGCCCCGTTCCGCTCCTCCGGCACCGCCCAGCCCGGGGCGGGGCGGGGGCGGCTCCGTGTGCACCGAGAGGGGCTGGTGTTGGCCGGGGTAGCGCGGCTGAGAACCCCGTGGCGCTGCGGGCGGGGCCCTCCCCATCCCGAGACCCCTGCCTTCATCACCCCCTAGAGTGGAGACTCCCACCTTCACCTCCCAGGAGAGCAGAGGCACCCACCTTCACCATCTCAGGCTCTGGAGACCCCTCCTTCATCATCCTGTACACTGAAGACCCCTACTTTCACCACCCCGTATGGCAGAGCCCCCTGCCTCCATCCCCCAGGGCAGCAGAGACCCCCACGTCACAGCAGAGACACCCCACCATCACCATCCCGTACACCAGACACCCCTGCCTTTATCTCCTCGTGCAACGGAGATGCCCACCTTCATCATCCCAGACAGCGGAGACCCCCCACCCTCATTACCCAGACACACACAGCCTCACCTTCTTCACCTGTCCACACACAGAAAACCCCCCACTTCCATCCCCCCTACTTCCCCTTTCAACCTCCCGGCAGATGCACCCCGCAGACCCCACTTCACGCCATGCACGGGCATTGCAGCCTTCACTGCCGGGGCCCCCTCCTTGCTGCTGTCCTGGAGGGGCTGGGAGCTGCGGGACCACTGGCAGGACACAAGCTGCCACCCCCCTCCAGCACCGCTCGCAGCCCGAGGCACCGCAGGGGTCCTGCTCCATCCCGTTCTCCATTACTGGGTGCAGGAAGATGACCTAAGCAAGGCTTTATGGCCATCCCATCTGGGTCACCAAAATGTTGTCCTGAAATGGGTTCCTTCCCCTGGTGTGCAAGAGGCCAATCCCACCCAGAGCCGAGGGATCTGATTTATTTCCAGTCCTGCGCCGGGGGTCAATCCCCAACGCAACCCCCAACGAGCAAACTGTTCACTATTTCTACGCTTTAGCAAACAAGTATTAAACATTCATGGTCTGCAAGTTACACGGTTCCTCATTAATTAGTGTTAATTAGTATTTTCTCTTCTATTGGTTAAATGATTCTCTCACTTCTCATGCTAATTGGGCTGCCTGCTCAGTTTTCTCCTTCTGGGTCAGTGGGTTTCGTGACTCAGTGGTCGTGATCTTCCCTTGCTGCAATTACCCACTTTGCCCTTTTGACTGATGGTTGGCCTTGTTTTGTTCCTGTCCATCTCGTGGTTGTGTGGCCAAGTGTCCTCGGTCCGTGTGCTCAGTGTTCCATGGGCTCTGGTTCCCACTTGTACTGGCCCAAGTTTCTTCTCTCTCCAAGTGCTGAGCCTTATTAAGGCTGCAATTACACAGAATTTCTCTATTTGGAAGATGGACGTCAGGGTGAGCAGCACCCGCCGCAACAGAGCGCAACTGAAACTGCTGAAGGGTTCCGAAGGCAACGGAAACTGTCACGCAGGAACTGACAACGGTGGGACCCCTGCGAGCAGCACGTTGGAAACTGCTCACTCAGTCCGCTGTTATCCCACGGAGAGAAAGCGGAGGCGGCAGCAGCAGCCTCAGCATGGGGCTGCTCTCGCGGTTGGGCAGAGCCCTGCGGGGCCAGAGGGGCCGGCGCAAGAACCGGGCCCCACGGCCTGCGGCCAAGCGCCAGCCGGAGGAGCTGAGCAAGGCCCAGGAGTTCGCCCGCAGCTTTGGTGGCCTCACGCTGGGCCTGGTTCTGGCCAGCATTTATGGGGCTCTGGTGCTGCTGGTGCAGGGCCACAATGTCTGGTACTGCCTGAGCATCACCGTCATCCTGGGCGCGGGGCTGGGGCTGGGCATGGCCTTCTCCACGAAGACACGGATGATTGTGCTGCTGGCACTGCCGCACTTCTTCACCAGTGAGCAGCCGTGGGTCCTGCGCTGGGAGCTGGGGGTGCCAGGGGGTGCCGGCTCCTGGCTGAGCCCCAGGACTGCCCTGTCTTCGCAGGAGAGGGGAAGGTGATGATCATGATGCTGGCGCTGTGCCTGACCGTGCAAGGCCCTGGCACCAACCTCCTGCACAACGTCTCCCAGGTCGCCAAGGCACTGTCATGTGGGGCTGAACTGGCCCAAAACCAGACGGCCGAGCGGCTGCAACGCGCCAAGGAGCCGCTGCTGAGTGAGCAGGGGGCTGGGGGAAGGTGGAGGGACTGGAGGGACCCTTCCTGAGGGAGCCACGGACAGCCCCAGGCTACCCTCACCCTTTGGGGTACGCTCAGGTGTCCCCCCTCCTCTCTGCAGACTTGCAGAACAAAATCAAGGACATTGGCCAGAATGCCAAGGTGGTGGGTGACCGTGTCCGCAAGTTCTTCCGCTCCATCATGGACTCCACCAGACACGTTGGTGAGTGGAGTCCCCGGGGGTCTCCCCACCTCCAGCACCCCCACCCTGCTTTCAGTCCATCCCTGTCTCCAATGCCCGCTCCCTGCCCACAGCCCGGGCCCTGCGCAATGTTTGGCGGTGGCTGGCGAAGGTCGGTAACGTCTGTAACCGCGAGCTGGGGTCACCCCAGAGTAGCTGCATGCGCTACATGGACAAGGCCAAGGACAGCTGTGAGCGCGCCCTCCCCCTCTTCTTCCACATCTGCTACGTCGTCGTCAGCTTCAAGATCCTCTGCAACATGGTCAATACTCGTGAGTCCCTGTCCCTCTGCCACGGGGGGTTAACGGGGTGGTGGGGCAGATGCGTCCCCATCACGGGGGCCCAGCCCTAGCAGAGATCCCCCTCTCCACAGTTGCTGCCATGTTCTGCGTCATCCCTCAGTACATCCAGGCCTTCATCCGGACCAATGTCGCAGCCCGTGAGTATCCCAGTGCCACGGGGGGTTGGGCCTCCCTCTCTGCGCCCCTCTTCTGGCTCTCGCCCCAACGCACAGCGCCTCTTGTCACCTCTGCAGCCCTCACGGATGCCCTGAACCGTGTCCGCGCTGAGTTTGAGTTCAACATCTCGGTCGTGCACCACTTCAATGTCAGCCTCAACGCCAGCAAGAGCCTGGGGGAGGTGTCTGCGGACATGATGGAGGCCGTGCAGCAGCACATGGAGCCCTACCACCGTGCCCTGGAGCTCTTCTCCTACATCTCCTTCTTGGCCATCCTGTACTTGTGCTACCAGTGAGTGGGCAGGGGTCCTGCTCTGGTGACCCATGGGGACGGGGACCTGGCATGCGGGTGCTCAGTTTCCGCCCTGTGCCCCCAGAGCGATGCGGTACCGGCGCCGCTACCTGCGGGACGACACCTTCGACAACGTTTACATCACGCGGCGCTTCGTGGAGCTGGACCTGCGGTGTGCGGAGCAGGGCAAACCCACTGTGCTGCCCCTGTCGGCGCTGGAGAGGGGCCGATACATCCCCCCAGGTCAGCCCCACCCCCGAGGGCATCCCCCAGCCCAGCCCTGAGCACCGGAGGGTCCCGACGTGGCCTCATGGTGCTCCCGTGGCCATCCAGGTGCACTGTGGCTGTCAAAGAACGAGCGACGCCAGTACGGGCTGCAGCTGTTTGGGTTCCTGCGCCATGTGCTGCTGGGGCTCAGCATCATCCTGGCTGACTACAGCATCTTCTGGCTGCTTGACCTGTTCCGGCACCAGCTGAGCGCGGAGATCATCGCCAGGGGTGAGCAGCACCCTTGGGTGCTCCGCTGGCTGAGGGTGAGGGCTGTGGGGTGGCCCCAGGACTGAGCCGCTCGCCCACAGCGCCGTCGACAATGACCATCAGTGTCAACGGGACGGGCTACACCAGTGAGATCTTCCAGGATCTGGTCTCTGCCTTCAACGCGCTGCAGGAGGGCAAGGTCTCGGTGCTGTCCCAGGTCTGCCTCATTGAGCCCGTGGAGCCCGACCACAGCACCTACATCACCATAGGTGTGCAGACCAGGGGTGCTGCACCCTCAGTGACCCACGTGGATGGCAGGGTGAAGGGGGGGTGCCACCCCTACATAACTCCTTTTCTCCCCACCAGGAATCCTGTACGGTGTCTGGCTCTTCATCTCCATCTTCGGCTCCTACATGGCACGCCTGCGCCGGGCAGTGTGTGCCGCCTACTTCCCATCCCGTGAGCAGGTGAGGAGCCCCCCGTGTGTGTGTGTGTCCCTCTACACTCCCTCAGCAGCCAGCTGCCCTCACCCCATCCCCTCCATGCCAGGAGCGCCTGGCCTTCCTCCACAACATCATCCGGGCACGGCGGGAATGGCTGGCGTTTGCCATGCGCCGAGTTGGCACGCGGCGCTTGGCCGATACTGGGAAAAGCAGGCTCTTCCTTATCCTCATCTCCAGGTCAGCTCCTCCAGGGGGTGGAAAAGGGCAGCATCATCCCTGGGGGTCTGTGGCAAGGACCCCTGAGGTGGCATTGCCCCATGGTTCGTTGCTCCGTGCTTGCAGGTTCCCTGCCCTTGTCCGCCTCACTCGCTTCTTGGGCATCCAGCGCAAACACTGCCTGACCTGCGGGGCGGCAGAGCAGCCGGGCTTCAGCGCCTGCATCACACCCGGCTGCAAAGGTAGGAGCTCCCACAGCTTGGGGACCCCCTCCCCAGAAAATTCCACATCCCCCTGACAGCTCCATTTTCCACAGGGTTGTATTGCAGCAAGTGCTACACAGCCCTGAACAACACCTGCTCCGTCTGCATGGCCCCCCTGAGCTACCCGGACTCTGGGGATGAGGAGATGTGAGCAGAGGGGTGCTGGGAGCCCACCCGAGCCTGGGGGCCTGCAGCAGGTGTGGGGGGGCTGCAGCTGACCCCTGTCCTCTCTGCCCCTGCAGGGACTCCAGTGATGAGGAGACGCCGGGGCTGTGGCTGGGTGCTGTGCGGTCGCTGCGGGGCCAGGAGCGAGGGCGGCTGCTGCGGCAGCGCATCAAGGACATGATAAAGGGCCGGAGACTCCCCTTCAGAACGGCCACCCGGCTGCAAGACCGGCTGGAGGAGGAGGAGGAGAGCGAGGCGATGCTCTCCAGGTGAGGGCTGACTGTGGGGGATGGCAGTGTCCCCTCTCCCTTCCAGCACTGGGAGTCCCCAACACTTGTCTCCCCACTGCCAGACGCAACTTTGACCACAAGGAGCAGGCTGAGAGAAGGGACAGAGAGCTGCAGGAGGTGGTGGTCTTGCAGACACCCAGCCCCTCCCACCACGTTCCCGCTTCATTGGAGCATCCCACCGACATCATGTCTAGGGCAGCATCCCACCGTCCTCAGTCCCAGGAGAACATTCCTGCTTTTGGAGCCATGGAGCCAGCGGTCCCCGGGCAAGAGCCTTTGGCTGGGATTGAGACACACGGGAGGCAGAAACCCCCCAACACAAGTGAGCTCCGCTCCCACTCCTCTCCCAGCCAGGGCTGCCCGTGGGCAGTGGGAGCGGGCAGGGCTGACACCTCCCTCCCCACCCAGCCCTGAAGCGAGTGGTGGTCTCGGTCCTGCCTGGCCCGTGCAGCCGGTTCCTCTGGAGCCGGCCAGACGAGTATCGCTGCAGCAAAGTCTTCCTGGGCGCTGGCTTCGGGATGCTCCTTGGCCTTGGTGAGTGTGTCCTGGTGCTGGGCACAGCATGGGGCTGGTGGCACTGGGAGCTCAGGGCACATTGTTGGGTGTTTCAGGGCTCTGCCACCTCCTCATCATGCCTCTGGATGTGCCAGAGACACAGAGGGTGAAGCTTACCTGGGGGCTGACAGGTGAGGATGGGGCAGGGAGGGGACTGAGGTGATGGGGGCCATCAGGAGCCCTAGGGGGTTCTCTGTGGGACCATGGGGTCAGCTCTCTGCTCCGCACAGGGGTGACTGCCTTGGGCTGGGCCTCGTCCCCCCACTTCCGCTGCGCCAACCTGCTCATGGTCCCCAAGTTCCTGGGAAAGGAGGGTCGGCTCTACGTTCTCTCCTTTGTCTTCGCTGCCATCTACAGCGGTAGGGTGCCCCCCATATCCCTGTGTCCCCCACTGGGAGCTGGCAGGCTCTGAGCCACCCCTGCTGCCACCAGGGCCCGGGGCCAACCTCTGGCACAACCTGATGGAGGCGAAGCGCTCGATGGAGTGCGTGGTGGAGCTGCAGGTCAACCACACCAGAGATCTCTGGCAGGCGTCTACAGCCCCCCTGCGCCAAGTCATGGAAGAGCTGGTGGTGAGGAGGGGTCTGGGGCAGTGGGTGCTGGGGGGCTGGGGGAGCAGGGCCGAGCCTCTGCCTGGGTCTGTGTGTGTGCTTTGGCAGAGGAGCGGGGAGACGCTCAACACTGAGATGCAGAACATCTCGCACGCCTTCGTGGAGCTGAATGAGCAGGTGGCCAGCGACGAGGGCTACGACCTGCGGCAACGCCCGGCCACAGGCACCCAGCGGGCCCCCAGCACCCAGGAGCTGTATGAGAAAAAGACCAAATATCGCTGTGCCAGTGAGTGGGGTGGGCAGGGGCTGGCAGCAGGTGGGGAGGGGGCTGCCCCAGACCCCAGTGCTGTCCCCACAGGGCACCCTGGCTGGGGGCTGGGCCAGTGGTGCTGGGGCTGCACAGGTAGCTGAGGGCTCCTGCTCCCCAGCTGTGATCAAGAAGGGCCTGCAGCGCTGCAGACACCATTTCCAGAAAATGTACAAGGCCTGCATGAAACAAGTGTCCGTGCCCCTCATCAACCACCTCGTCTGCCTGCCCATGCAGTTCGGGTTCCTCTGCCAAGCGGTCAAACGTAGGTGACCCTGACCCTGTGCTCCCTCGAAGGCGCAGATCCAGTTCTGCCCCTGCAGCCCCCGGCACGGCAGCCTCATCCTGTTCCCTCCCTGCAGTCATGCGCTACTGGTGTGAGGAGAGGATCCCCGTGGATGGGAACTTCGGGCAGATGTATGACCAGGTGAACAGCTCCGTCAACAGCCTCAGCCAGGAATTCAGCGCCAGCATTGCCTACCAGGTGGGTGCCTGGGCACCCTGGGGGCGCCTGTCCCCTGCGCCCATGGCCAGGGTGGGGGCCAAGTCCTGCTCTGCCCCACGGCCCCTCTGCCGTAGGAGGAGCACCATGAGATGCTGGTGGGCACCGACGTAGCGGAGCAGCTGCGGGAGGAGGTGACCTCGCAGCTGCGGGAGGAAGGCGCCCGCCTGGGCCTGGCCGTCTCCTTCTTCCGCCTGCTACTGTCCTTCACCTTCCTCTTCGTCTTCTTCTCGTGAGCCTTGGGATGGTTGGGGGGTGGGGGTGACACCCCTGTGCCAGCTGCGGGGCACAGAGGGGTGGGGGGGCCTTCTTTGGCAGCGGGTCTAGGGGGGACATGAAGGCAAGGGAGGGGTCCTGGGGGCTGCACCCAGTGCCTCCTTCCCCCCAGACCTATCCTCTCTCACCAGGGCTTTCTACTACACCTACCAATACTGTCACAACATCGGCTTTGACAACTGCTACATCACCACCTATTTCCGCCAAATCGATGCCCGGCGCGGAGAGCAGGTTGGGTGGGGGGAAAGGGGTGCAGGGCAGCCCCATCACTCCCAGTGGGGTGTCCCAGGGGCTGCACTGAGCCACCCCCTGCCCCTCACCCAGTACAAGCAGACGCTGCTGCCCCTGCTCCAGGAGGAGGCCTCGTCTTTCATCTTCCCGTGCCACCCGGCCGTGCAGCGGCCTGAGCTGCAGCACATGGTGAGGGGCTGGGGGTAATCAGGGGGGTCAGGGCTGGGGGCAGCAGGCTGTGACAGCTCCCCTGCTGCCTGCAGGTGATGGAGCTGCTCAGGTGCATCCCACTCCTGCTCTTCCTCCTCTTTGTCTGTGGCCTGGACCACTTCATCTTCAGCATTCTGAGCATCATCCAGCATCATTCCTTTGTGCAGTATTCCTACCAAAGTGAGCTCACGGCCCCGGAGGGCAGGCCCATGGCCCCACCATGCCCCTCAGCAATGCAGGGACCCCCCAGCCCTCTCACCACCTGCTCAGCCTCCCTATCCTCCCATCCCACAGCCAGCCACCACTTGTCCGTGAACGTGATGGGCACATCCCTGATGGCGCAGCTGCTGCGGGGCACCATCGGGGCCCTCAACACCTCCTTCGACACCGAAGTGGAGACCTCTAACCTCGGTAAATCCCACCAGGGATGGGACCCCCCAGCCCCAGGCCTGGCCAGGGGCTGCCTCAGCGGGCTCATACCGGTGCCGTGTCCCCAGCCTGCCTGCCACGGCCCAGCGGGATGACCAGGCAGCAGTACCTGGACACCTGCCTGCCCCTGGGCGCGCTGGCCCTGCTCTGCCTGCTCCAGGTCTACCCGTTCCGCCTGCGCCACGCCATCGCCGCCTTCTACTTCCCCAAGGTGAGCCGTCCGAGGGCTGGGCACAGCCTGGGGGTGGGCTCTGGGGTGGGTTTTGGGTGGGCTGTGTCCCCAGCCACCCACCCCTCGCGATCTTTGCTGGCACAGAGGGAGAAGACTCGAGTGCTGTTCCTGTACAACAAATTGCTGCGGCAGAGGAAGAATTTCTTGTACCTGCAGCGCGGGCGCGTCGCCCGGCAGGCACGGCAGCCCCCCGGGCTGGTGAGTGGGGACAGCGACACGGGGTGCTGGGTGGGGTTGCCACCGTCCCCTGACCCTGCGGTCGTTCTGCCCGAGCCCCACACGAGTCCTCGCCGCAGGGGACGTGGCTGCTGCAGTGGAGCCGCCGGCGCTGGCCCTGGCTGCGCCGCTGCTTGCGCCGGAGCTGCACCTTGTGCGGGACCCCCGAGACGCCCCGGCACCGGCCCTGCCCCGACCCCGACTGCGGCGCCCTGTACTGCGAGCCGTGCTGGAGGGAGGCGGGGGGCACCTGCCTCGCCTGCAGCCCCGCGGACCCCGGCCTCGTCCAGGACAGCAGCGAGGAGGAGGAGGAGCAGGGATACGCGGGCTGAAGGTACTCGGTAATAAATATTTCAACCCCCCGTGCAGGGCGTGGAGCGGGGTCTGTGGGGTGCGTCTGCCGGGGGGAATGCTGAAGGTCTCCGCTGCACTGGGGGATGGAGGTGGGGGGCTTGAAATGGGGAGGATGGGGGTCCTGCCCACAGCAGCACCACTGAGGGCTCTGTCACACAGCACCAGCTGCTCCCAGCGCACATGGAGCTGCCCCTGCCCTGCCTGGTGCTTCCTTCCCAGGGCTGGGGGCACCACAGAAATAGAGATGGGGGCGTAGAGGGGCTGTGGGGACGGGGACAGGGACAGGTCTGAGCGCACCATGGAGATGGAGATGAGGGCATCACGTGCCTGGGAACAGGGACATCGAGGGGTGGATGGCACCACAGGGACGGACAGGGGTGTGGAGGGGCTGGGGACACCCTGGGCATGGAGATGGTGGCACCGAGGTGCTGGAGAAGGGGACAACGAGGGGCGGAGGGCGGAACGGCCGGGATGGAGCTGGAAGCAGCATTGGGCTGGGGGTATCCCAAGGTCAGGAGCACCATGGGGTGTGGGCTCAGGGCGCCAGGACCGTGGTGCCTCAAGCACCAGGTGTTTTCTTCGGCAGCCCCTCCCCATCCGCCGTCTCCCAGCCTCTGTTGTGGGGCTGGGACTCCAGCGACGTCCTGGTGCCTGGCCCCACGTCCTCGCTGCTGCCTCCTTGTCACTGGAGTCCCTGCAGGAATGGGGTGGAGCCAGGGGTGAGCTGCAGCCCCCCAAGCTCGGGTGGGCTCCTGGAACCTCTCTGCTCACATCTCCTCGTCCCTGGTGTCCCCCCTTAGCTCGGGGGCCCGTGCAGGGGGCAGGTATTGGTCAGGGCTGTGTAGAAGGTGGGCGAGGGAACCTGTGGGCACAGAGTCATCACAGAACCCCAGAGTGGCTCGGGTTGGAAGGGCCCACAGTGGGGTCCCACCCCCTGCTTAAAAAGGCTCAGCCCAGAGCACAGGGCACACGACTGAGTCCATACAGTTCTGGAATATCTCCAGTGAGGGATATTCTCTGGACAATCTGCTCCAGAGCTCGGTCACTGCACAGGGAAGAAATTCTTCCTCCTGTCCAGGTGGAACTTCCTGGGCATCAGTTTCCACCCTGTTGCTTGGCACCCCTTGTGATGACCTCCCCACTCAGCTGGGAATGAGTCTGGGGGCACTTTGGAGGTCTTTGATGGTTTATAACCCCTTCTAAGACGTGACTTACAGGTGAATGTCCTGATGCCTCCTGGGGGCAGCAGGGGCCGTGGAGTTTTACACCTGAGCCATTTGTTTAAGGGAGGACAGTGCCACGATAAAAAACATTCAAGCCACGTCTCAGGATCTGCTTCTCGTGGGCCTTCTCCTTCATGTGGCTCAAAACCAACTTGTTGCTAAACAAAGATTGGTTTGTCCTGGTCATGCCCCGGTGGTGGGTGGGCATCCCCTCTGCCCCAGGCTGTGCTCTTATGCACATCAGGGGCTTCCCCACCACACATCCAAGAAGTTTCCTCCTCCCCTTCGGTTGGAGGACACAAGCCTGGCCTCAGCAAAGCACCTGCTGCTTTTGCAAAAGCCAATTTTGAGCCGTTAACCTTTAACATTCCAGTCTCTCACACCTGGCCCCCACCCTGCTTCTGGGCACAGGGATGGGCACCCACAGCGTGCCCAGGCACACACCTGGTAAAGGATTCCGGTGCTGAATTCCTGGCTGGGGCTGTGCGTGGAGCTGTTCCCCTGGAGCTGTGGCCCACTGGGATCTTCTCCTTGCACCAGCAGTTCATGATGCAGGGATGGAACGGGGCTGGTGGCAGCGGAGCCCAAATCCCCAGGCGTCACTGTAGCTGCCCCCGAGGGAGCACAGGGTCAGGGGATGGGTCCCACACACCACCCTTGACCACGAGGCAGAGGAACCCGAACTGCACGGGCAGATGAGGTGGCTGATGAGGGGCACGGATGCTTTTCCACGCAGGATAACAGGTGCTGGAAATGGTCTCTGCAGCACTGCAGGCCCCTCTGGGTCACAGCTGGTGGGCAGGAGCCCTCAGCTCCCTGCTGGCCCTGGCCCCGCCTGGGGTGCCCTGTGGGGCCGGCCCTGGGGTCTGGGGCAGCCCCCTCCCCTGCCTGGCAGCTGCCTGCCCCATGTGCTGCCAGTCCCTGCCCGCCCCACGCCCGTCCAGGGGAAAAGGGAGGAGGTTGTTTTGAATCTGTGCGGTATTGAGAGGGATAATGATGATTATCCAGAGGTCTTTGCAAATAGAACAGTAGTTATTGGCAACAACTGAGCTGACTTGGATTTGGGACTCAGTGAAACTTGCAAACAACAACATTAAAGCAATGTGGATTTGCTCTCGGGGGAGGAAGGAGGAAAAAAGAAGGAAAGAGAGAAAGGAGAGAGAAATAGAGGAAGGGAGGGAAGAGAAAGAGAGAAAGAGAGAAAGAGAGAAAGAGAGAAAGAGAGAAAGAGAGAAAGAGAGAAAGAGAGAAAGAGAGAAAGAGAGAAAGAGAGAAAGAAAGAAAGAAAGAAAGAAAGAAAGAAAGAAAGAAAGAAAGAAAGAAAGAAAGAAAGAAAGAAAGAAAGAAAAGCACTGCTCTCTGCCCACCCTTGGATCCAGTGGTGTGCTCAGTCTGTCCTGGCTGTGCTTTGCTGCTGGGATCACCCTTTTCCCCCGAACTGAGTCTTTTAAAGCCCCTGAGCTGTGGCCGGGCAGATCTGAGATTTCACCACCACAGCCATAAACTCTCCCTTTCCCCTCGGTCAGAGATACAGACCAGGCCTCAGTGAAGCCCCTCCTGCCTTTCCCAGCTGCCGGATGTTTGAGGCACTCACATTTAATCGTTCAGTCTCACACTGTTGTCCCGGACAGGTTCCCCAGCCCCGCTCTCTGCACAGAGCAGTAAATAAATCAAATACCTCACCCTGTGCGTGGACTGGCCTCTTGCACAGTGGGGAAAAGAACCTGTTCTGGGACAACACCACCCCCCCGTGGCTCAGAGCCGGTTAAATCTCCTTCCCGGAGATTCTTCTTCCAGGTTGGTGATTGCCACGTAGTGAACAGAAAGAAGAGATGAGATAGAAGAGAGCAAATGAGGAATTCTACAGCGAACAACAGCAATGTCAATCCTCAGGAATAGAAATCCCACTAACAACAGCACTCCGATTTGCATCAGCTGTTTCCCCTCCCTGGAAGCCCCAGAGGCTACAACAGCAAGACAATCCGTGGTTCAGGACTCCATCCACCCAACCAGTCCATTGGTTGCATTATCAGAACCATCCCAGGGTTTGCTCAGCGCTTTTGTTCACCTCAGCTCGGGCTGCTTCTAGGGAAGCAGCAGCGTTGTGGACGCAGCGTTCCCCACTGGTGGAGTTTGATATTCCACACATCCCCTGTTCCTTTAATCACGACGTGTCTGACTCTGGTGCATTCTGCAATGTCATCCTCACAGCCTGCTGAGCTACAGGTTTAGTTCTCCAAAAGCACATCTTGTCCTGTTACTCAGAGTGTGTGCTTGCCAAGCTACATCTCCCAGAGCCCATTGGTGCCTCATTATTGCACTTCTGGGAGAGAAACCTGCTTCAAGCCCAAGGGCTAAAGTTGCTCCAAAGGTAGAATCACGGAATCATGGGATCATGGAATGGTTTGGGTTGGGAGGGACCTTAAAGCCCATCCCATCCCACCCCCTGCCATGGGCAGGGACACCTTCTGCTATCCCAGGGTGCTCCAAGCCCCGTCCGACCTGGCCTTGGGCACTTCCAGGGATCCAGGGGCAGCCACAGCTGCTCTGGGCACCCTGTGCCAGGGCCTCCCAATCCTCACAGGGAAGAATTTCTAATGTAACCCTGCTCTCTCTCAGTTTGAAGCTATTCCCCCTTGTCCTGTCACTTCAGCTCACGATGAACCCCGGTGGACCCTGCTGGGCTTGACGAGGGACAGCGCAGGTCCCTGCTCCCGCTGCTGCTCCATGGCTGGGCTGTGCATGGGCCTGCACAGGGATTGTCCCCCTTCCCAGGCTGTGGGACAGGCTTTGCTGGCATTTCTGGGACCCCTGCTCCCTCCCAGGGCGCTCCGGGGCTCTGCAGAACTTTCCCTGGCATCGCACAGACCCCTGCACCTTCCCAGTGGCCACAGCGGGATCTGATGGAGTTTCCACAAACAGCAGGGACCCTGCTCCATGCCAGGAGCACGGTGGGCTCTGCTGGGCTTTGCCCATGTCCACACAAGCCCCTGCTCTATTCTGAGTCAGTTTCAGATCTCCCCACGCTCTGCCCGGCCCACAGGAGCACCTGCTCCCCCCATAGGGCTCAAGGGGCTCCATCAGCCTTTGGCAGATCTCCCTCCCACGGCTCCGCCAGCCTTTCTGCAGGCCAGATGGCCCCTTCTTCCTCCTGGGGCTTCTCCCTTCCCTGGGCTTCATGCAGGCCCACAGGTGACCCCGCTCCTGGCACAGTGTGGGCTCCATCAGCCTTTTCCTGTTCTGCACGTGCTCTGTTCCCTGCCACGGAGCACAACGGGCACTGCCATACTTTGAGTAGGACCCAAAAGCTGTTGGGTTCCCACCTCGTGCAGACCCTGGAGGGAGCAGTGACCCAGCATGGAGCTGGTGGGGGATCCACAGTGCGCCTGGGACCCCACCAGTGTCCCCCTTCCTCCCACCACGGTGCCGGTGCCGTATGGTTCCCTGGCACGGACGCTCAGCGGGGACTGGGCCACAGGCAGCCACGCCAGACACCCACACCGCACACCAGGCGCCCTTTATTCACCACCCCTGGGGCCGTGCTCAGGGACAGGAACAGTCCCAGGGCCCTCCGGTCCCCGCAGGGATCCTCTGTCCCCTCGTGGCTGGTCCCTCAGCGGTCCTTCCTGCGCAGCGGCGGGGACGGGGGGTAGTGGCGGGCGGGCGGCACGTCGTAGTGGCTCGGGATGTGGCTGTTCTTGGGGGAGTCGTAGTGGCTGGGGGGCTCTCTGTGGGGGGGGCCTCCGGGCCCTTCAGGACAACTCTCTGTGGGGACAAGAGAAGGCTGCCAGGGGATGCGTTCCCCCCAGAGCCGTGAAGCCCACCTCACCGGTGTCCCCCTGGGGACAGACGGCCCCTGTCACCGGGGTCACGTCCCCCCCGGGCTGTGCAGCCCCTGTCACCGAGGCCGTTTCCTCCCCGAGGCTCTGCGCTCCCCATCACTGGGGTCGCGTCCCCACTGGCCAGGGCCACCAGGGCCAGGGGATCCCCGGCCGTACCCTCCTGTGGCGGCTCCTCAAGGAGCCCGATCTCGGCGTAGGACATCTCCCGCCGGACGGGGGATTTCATCTCCATGTAGCTGCCCTCGTGGGCCTTGGCGGTGGCAGGGGGCAGCTCCTTGATGGTGGCGTAGGGGTTCTCGCTGGCCAGGGAGCTGGTGCTGGCCCCCAGCCCCTCCCAGGGGTGCTCTGGGGGAGAAGGAGGTGGGGATCCCCCCATGGCGGGGAGCACAGGGGAGAAGGAGCAGCTGAGTCTGGCTGTGTCTCAGGCAAGTCTCAGCCCCTTTCCTATCCCATCCCTGTCCCTTCCCCATCCCCACCCTAATCCAGTCCTGTTCCAACCCATCCTCAAACCACCCCTGCCTCTTCCCCATCCCAGCCCCATCTCTTCCCC
>VZTE01000882.1:53039-65736 GCA_013397775.1 Eulacestoma nigropectus | reverse complement strand
TGCCGGGGTGCCGGGGTGCGGGGGTGCCGGGGTTCGGCACGGCGGCTCCAGCCCCTGGCACGGCGCCGCATGGCCCCACTTCAACCCGTTCTGTGTTTATTCCCAGTTGTGTTTCCTGGATCCAGCGGCTTCTTGCTCAACCCAGAGAGGGTCCGGCTCTGCCGGGGCGGCTTTAGGAGCGCTGCCGGCCGGAGGCCAGGGTGGGAGGGCCGGCGATCCCCCGAGCCCCCCGTGCCGGGTGTGCTGTTTACCGGGATGAGTGTTTCAGGGCAGGACTGCCGTGTGCCAAGGAGGAAACAGAGGTTTCCTGGTCAGCACAGCTGGATTTACGGGGGCTTCCTTGCTGCTCCAGCCGTTGGACACCCCAACGGTGCTGCCCCGGCAGCTCCCTGGGTTCATCCTCCCCCTCACCAGAGCCCGCGCTGCGTTTTGGGGCCAGAGCATCCGGTTTCGGGTGGAAAAACTGTTTAGTGGGAAAGTTTCCCCCCATTTCCCTTCGACTCCCGGCAGTGAGGAATTAATTGCTCATCCGCTGCCAAAATTCCCTCCCATGGACCCTGCCGAGGGGGGAGAGCCAGGGGAACCTCAAGCTCTCCCCGGTGCCCCACTCATCCCCAGCCATGTGGGGGGGGGACCAGGGGGGTCCCAGCATTGCTGGGAAAAGCAGGAACCACGGGGAGATGCTGGCAGGAAAAGCAAGGAGTTGTCACAACGTGCCGGCACGTCCCGTCTGCTCCTCACCGCGGGGCTCAGCCACGGGAAAGAGCCCCCCCGAGGCTGCCGTAGTGGCAAGAGACCCCCCAGGACCTGGCGCTCCTCTCCCCGCTGGTGTTCCTCAGAACCCCCCGGGCGGGGTGAGAAGCATCGGTCACTGGCGGGGGGGGGTGAAAGGAGCGTGTGGGGTGAGGGCAGGGGAGCAGGGTGCCCTGTCCCTGCGGGGGACACGGTGCGGGGCCCCCCCACAGCCACTATCTCTGCCCCGGCGCTTCCTCTGCCACAGACGCGTTTCCTCTGCGGACCCGCAGGGCTGGGTGAGGGCGAGGGGGGCACGGGTGTAAGTTGGGACAGGGACAGGGACAGGGGAAGGGATAGGGACAGGGGCAGAGCCAGGGTCAGCCCTGGGGTCACCGCGGGGTGTCGCAGCACTGTCCCACGCCCCATCCGCTGCCCCCCAGCCACCGTCCCCTCACCACCGTCCCCTCGCCTTGGAACCCGCACCATCCCCAGGCCCTCCACGGCGCCGGGGACCGTTCCCTCCGACAGCACCCGGCAGGGCGCGGTGCAGCCCCTCCAACCCAGCGCTGGCCCCGGGGCGCCCCGGGCGGGGGACAGTGGCACTCACCTGGCCGGGGGCCGCGGTGGCAGGCGGGGTCAGGGCGCAGCGGCCCCGACACGGGGCTGGCCTGGCCGGCCGGGATGGCGCAGCGCGGCCGTCGGAAGCGGAGGGAGGGCTGGAGCTGCTCTCAGGAAGTTTGGACGTGGAGTCAACTACGGAAAAGGGAAAAAAAAAACCAAACTTAATTTTTTTTTTCCTTTTTTTTCTCTCTCTTCTGTCCAGAAACCAGCGGGTTTTGGCACAGCAGCACCGCCAGGGCTGCTCACACACAGCACGGGATGGGCAGGGCTCTGTGGGGACATCCTGGTGCAGCCCCTCGGCTGGGTCCTGGTGCCGGAGGGTGTCCCCTTCCCGAGGGTTCTGTGGCACCCATGGGTGCAGGGCCTGGCCCGGGTTGTCCCGCAGAGCTGGGGCAAGCGAAGGGACCCCCTGACCGGGGGGCAGCTGCTCTGTGGGGAGGGGATGTGGGGACCAGAGTGCGCTTTGGCTTCAGGACAGCTGCTGCTGGCGGCAGAGCAGAGCCCAGGGTTGGTGCCCAACATCCCAGGAACAGCATCCCTGCATCCCACACACATCATCCCTGCATCCCTGCATCCCACACACATCATCCCTGCATCCCTACATCCCGGGAACAGCATCCCTGCATCCCACACACATCATCCCTGCATCCCAACATCCCAGGAACAGCATCCCTGCATCCCACACACATCATCCCTGCATCCCAACATCCCAGGCACAGCATCCCTGCATCCCACACACATCATCCTGGCATCCCAACATCCCGGGCACAGCATCCCTGCATCCCAACATCCCAGGCACAGCATCCCTACATCCTGGCATCCCAGAAAGGCGTCCTCCCTGCATCCCAGGGACACATCATCCCTGCGTCCCCAAATCCCAGGTACACATCCCCCCCCACATCCTGCGCACGCATGATCCCCACATCCCAGGATCACAGGCACGAGCCAGCCCTGCTCCCCGGACACCCCAGCCCTACAGTGCAGGATCCCTGGCCGTGTGTTCCCCTGCATCCCAGGATCTCTGGCCATACATCACCCCCATATCCTGGGATCCCTGGCCTCGCATCACCCCTTCATCCCCGGATTCTCAGCCATCTACCAGCTCTGCATCCCCGGATCCAGACCCTATATCACAATTATATCCCGAACTCCTGACCATCTTCTCACATCCCGAGATCCCCGTGTCACCGCGTGTCCCCTCGAACCCGGGACCCTCGGCCAGGCAGCTCAGCACCACGGGCCCCCCTGCCCAGCCGCCCCCCATCCCCAGCACACATTAGCGGCCTCCTCGGCTCCCGAGGCGCCGTTAATTGCTCTG
Organism: Eulacestoma nigropectus; assembly: GCA_013397775.1. Taxonomy (NCBI): domain Eukaryota; kingdom Metazoa; phylum Chordata; class Aves; order Passeriformes; genus Eulacestoma; species Eulacestoma nigropectus. The sequence continues at coordinate 63,062 of VZTE01000882.1, read as the reverse complement.
CTCGTTACAGGAACAGCTCTAATCACTCACAACGATTTTCACATCCCAGGGAGACTCAGCTGCCCGTCCCCCTCCCCGTCCCCCTCCCCGGGTCTCCATTAGGATCAAGCCCACCCGCAGCTGGGGCTCCTCTGTGGCCACCCCAAAACGGCACTTCCCGGAGCAGGGGTGGGCATGGAGAACGCGGGGGCTGCGGCGTCCTGGTGTAGGAAAGGATATTGGAGATGGGACAAGTTGGGGACATCCGGAGCTGAGGATCTGGTGGGGAAGTGACCCCCCCTCCAATGCTTTTTAAGGTGTCCCCAGGGCGGTGGGGAAATATTGCTCGGGGACGCTCCAGTGGCACTTCAGTGCCGAGATGCCTTTGCAGCCCCCCCGGGACCCTTAGAGCCAGAGAGGACAGAGACCCCCAAGTGCACTTTGGTGTGGTTGGGGCAGTGCGGGGTCCACCCCTCTCAGTGCCAGGATCCAGCTGGATTCTCAGCTCCCCTAAACATCCACCCCATCAAGAGGGGAACCCCAAACACATGACTGATCCTCTCAGAGGGGGCCTGGGGTCCCCTTAAGAGCTTCTGGGAGGGAGTGGGACCCTCTAAAGAGCAGACCCAACCCCGCCGCGGTCTGAGCCGGTGGCACCAGGGTACAGGAGGGTGGGCACAGCCAGGATGCGAGCCCCTGGGCAGGGTGTGGCTGGGGACCACCAGCGGCTGCGTTGGCTGCAAGAGGCAGAATCGGGTCCGGGAGCCCCCAGCGCTGCTGAACCCGGGTTAGCAGGGCCAGGCCCCGGTGCCGCTGGGGCGGCAACTTCGCCTGGGAGCGGAGCCGTTAATTACCTCATTGCCAGAGTCCATTACCGCTCCCCCCGGAGCCGTGAAATGGAGAAACTTCGGCAGGAGGGAGGGGGGGGATAAAATCGATCGCGGGGTGAATCTTAACTCTTCCCTGGCCACTCTAAGGGGGAAACTGAGGCACAGCCACGCCCACAAAGGAAATTGAGGCGTTGCCACCCCATGAAGGAATCTGAGGCACGGATGCTGGAAAGGCCACCCTGTTTGTAGAGGGGGTGTCACCACTATGCGTGGTCTCTTTTGGGGCACTGGTCTGCGGCAATCTCCAGCATGGGGCTGGAAAAGCTCAAGGTTGTAATCTAGTTCCTTCCTCAAATTAGATAAGAGGGAAAAAGGCCATAAATCAGCGTGGGCAGCGATTAGAGACCCCAAGGAAGCAGGTGGGGGGCTCTGCCAGCCAGGCTGAGCTCCAGCAGAGCCGGACTCTGCCTTTGCCAGCTCCCCATTTCCCGGGGCGGGACCCTCGGCAAAGACCCAGGGCTGGCCAGAGGGGCCTGACCCCGCTGCAGGGCTTTGGGATGCGTTCCAGGCTGGGAGCTGCGGGGCACTGGGGACGGCTCCCATTCCCTCCCGTTGCCCTCGTGCCACATCCAGCCCCAGCCACTGGGCACAGCCAGGTGCCGTGCCAGCCCCAAGCCCCTCAGCACCCACCGCAGACCCCCTGACTACTCCCACCTTGTGCCGTGCCTCAGTTTCCCCTGCGACCCCGCTTTCCTCCTGCTTATCTTGGGTCATGGGGGGTAACAAAGGAGCTGCCAGGGCTCTGCCTGTGCTGCCTAATTATCCAGATGAAATCAATTCAGCTCCATTATGGTCAAATCCAGGTCTCAACCATTACCAAGGCGGCTGGAGAGCCTGAGGAAGGATGATGGAGTGGACGCTACAGGGCATGTGATAACCCCCTGGTTCCGATGAGAGGACACAGGGAAGGGGGGATGTCGCTCTTTTGGGGGGATGGGTGTTGGCTTTGCGCTGCAAAGTCCCATCCTCCTCCACCTGGAGCCCTTGGCGAGGAGACTCAGGTGCCCCAGGCCAGAGTATGGCACAAGCATCCCTGGGGCGCTGCCCAAGGTGGTCCTCATGGCACAGCCAAAAACGTCCCTTCCTGGGCTGGGGATGAGGACACCATCCCTGCACCGGGCCTGGGTCCCTGGGTACAAAACACGGCATCCCTGGCACGTGTGACCCCTGCATCCCAGGGCCACACATTGTCCCCACATCCTGGGGTCGCTGGGGCAGCACCTCCCCTCCAGCTCCTCTCCCCCAGAAAGGGCAGCTTCCCTGATGTGAAAAGCTCCTCTTTCTCCCCAAAATTCCCCTGTCCCACATGCCCGGCCGACGCCCCGGAGCACGCAGGGCCCAGTGCGGGGGAGACACAGTTTATTAGTGACTGGTTTCGCTGCAGAGCGGGCGAGCGTGGGGCATCTGAACTCCCCCAGGAGAGCTGAGCCCCTCAGCTCCTGCACTGGTGGCACGGACCCTGTGCTGGGGGGCTCCCAGCTCTGCCCCCCTTGAGCCAACCCACATCAGCCAAGAGCCTCCATCCCGGCGCTGTGGGAATGCCAAGGAGCCAGACAGCAGGGCCACAAACCGGGGGCCGCAGCCCTGGGGGTCCCCCAGCCCAGCCCTCCAGCCCCCCCCCCCGAGAGCAGGCTGGCATTTTCCACTATAAATAAGGTTTCAGGCTTCTCCTGCCTTGGGGCATCAGTCCAGGGCTGTGTAGGGGAAAGCCATGCCCCTGGGCAGCAGGGAGGGCAGGGGAACAGCAGGGAGCAGAGGGTGGGTGGGGGTCCCCACTCAGCCCAGGATGTCCAGGTAGATGGGGGGGGCCTTGACGAGGGCCTGGAGGCGGCTGTGGATCTCCTTGATGGGCCGGCGCTGCTGGGGCTCCCGGTGCCAGCAGCTCTGCATGATGGCATAGACCTCGGAGGGACACGTGCGGGGCTGCTCCAGCTCCCGCCCCTGAGTGATGCACTCGATGGCCTGCGGGAGCAGGGATGGAGGTGGGATCCCCCGCTCTGGGTACCCCTGAGGGGCTGGTACCATCCTCCTTGCCCTGCTCGCTCACCTCGGTGTTGGAGAGCTGGTACCAGGGCTGTTTCCCGTAGGTGAAGATCTCCCAGAGCACCACGCCGAAGCTCCAGATATCGCTCTCGGTGGTGAATTTACGATACAGGATGCTCTCGGGAGGCATCCAGCGGATGGGCAGCATGGTCCTGCCCCCCACCTGCCCACAGCAGGGCTGTCAGCAAGGCAAGGACCCTCCCGTTTCCTTTCCCCCATCCCTGGCTCCACTCATGAAGCCCCAGGTTAGATGTAAGAAGAAATTTGTTACTCTGAGGGTGGTGAGGCCCTGGCACAGGTTGCCTGGAGAAGCTGTGACTGCCTCATCCCTGGAGACATTCAAGGTCAGGGTTTGGAGCAAGCAACCTTTTCTAGTGGGAAGTGTCCCTGCAGGTTGAGCTGGACGGCTTCCAAACATCCTTTCCAGCCCAACCCATTCTGTGGTTAAATATGGATGGAGAAGGGGTGGGAAGCAGCAGCCACGAGGGAAAATCGAGCGTGGCCTCCCAGCCCATCACAGAGCAGAGAGGAGAGAGGGAACAGCTCACCCGGTAGTAGTCAGTGCTGTAGATGTCCCGGGACATGCCGAAATCCCCGATCTTCACCACCAGGTCATGGCCCACCAGGCAGTTGCGGGTGGCCAAGTCCCGGTGGACAAAGTGGAGGGAGGCGAGGTAGACCATGCCCGAGGCGATCTGCGTGGCGATGTGCAGCATGTGGCCCAGAGCCAGCGGCCCCCGGGGCTGGCCCGGGCCCTGCTCCAGGATCTTGGCATCGGGGCCGTGGGACCTGCGGGGCAGAGGGGCTGCTTGGAGCGCAGGACGTGTGTGGGAGAGGGTGGGCAGAGGCTGTGCTCCCTGGGCGAGGGAAAGGGGTGAATCTAGAGAAGGGTTTACACGTGGGAAAGGAGTTCACGTGTGTGCGCACAGGTCCCAGGCACGGGCAAGCCCTTGTGTTCACAGAGAAGGGTGTGCACAGGCGTGTGCACGCACACGGGGGAAGAACGTGTGCCCACACACACACACACACATATGCACCCCTCCCTGGCACGCAGGCGCACAAGGGAAAGGCAGGGACACGTGCCCGTGTGTGCCAGGGAAGGGAGTGCACACACACGTGCTCACACGCATGTGCGTGCACGGGGAAAGAGCACGTGCTTGTGTGCACGTCCAGGAAGGGTTACACACTCACAGGGGAGAGCTGTGCCCACGGGTGTGAGCAGGTGTGCGTGTGTGTGCACACACCTGGGCACGCACGGGGAGGGCACACAGGGCAGGGCACACACAGCTGGGCGTGCACACAGGGAGGGCACACACGTGTGTGCACGCACATGGGCTGTCCCCCCGTGGAAAGCCGTGCGTCAGGGTGGAAGGCAGCGTGCCGGGGTGGAAGGCAGGCCCCGTGCCGGGGTGGAAGGCAGGCACCGTGCCGGGGCACGCAGGGTGGGTGTGAAAGCGGCGGTGCGTGTGAAGTGGGGCGTGCAAGCCCGGCCGGGGGCCAGCGCGGCTCCGGCCGCCTGCAGCCCCTCAGTGCCTTTGATGCCGAGCGTGGCTGACAGCCCGGCCGGGGCGGCCGCGGCCGGGGGCTGGGGGAGCTCTGCTCGGCAGAACCATTAATGCCAACTCCCATAACAATAATCATAAAAGCCACGTCTCAGAGCTCCTCGCACGGCCACTAAAGCGATGCCTCTGGCAGCCCCCCCCGTCTAGCAGCAATACCTGGGGGGGCAATCGAAAAGTCTCTGCTTATTCCAGCTGATGGCCAATCTCTCTCTATTTAAGCCTCTCAGACAGCTAATCTAATCAATATTGCAAGGAGGGCTGCATTAGCAGGGAGCAGGCTGGCTGCGCTGATGGAGCGGCAGATGGGGGGCTCCTGTCCCCCCTGGCCCACCTGAGGAAGCGGTTGAGGTCGCCGTGTTTCATGTACTCGAAGACCATGATGAGGGGCTCGCCCTCGGTGCAGACGCCGTAGAACTTGACGATGTGCTCGTGCTGCAGCACCGTCAGCAGCTCGGCTTCGCGTTGGAAATCCAAGCGGGCGCTTTCCGTCACCTCCTTCAGCGCCTGGGGGCACGCGGCATCAGCGACACCCCCACAGACCCCCTCACCCCCACGTCATATCCCCTCCTCACCTTCACAGCCACCAGCATCTTCTCCTGCTCCGGGAGGAGGTTGTAGCACTCGGCCAAGAAAACCTTCCCGAAGGCGCCCTCGCCCAGCTCCCACTTCAGCACGATGTCCCGCCGCTGCACGTGGTGCACGCCTGGGGGGACCCCCACCCGTCAGTGCCCCCCGGCTCGGGCATGAGCAGGGGGGGATGCCCGGGAACCACAGCCCCCAACCCAGCCCTTACAGGCATTGCAGAAATACTGGGGGTTCTCTATAAAGTTGCTCTTCAGCCCCTCCAGTTTGCTCTCAGCTGAGGAAAGGGGGCTGCTGCCCAGGTTCATGAAGTGCAGGGACATGGCCAGGTCGTCCTCTTGGGCCAGCACCGCTGAGCCTTGTGGGGACAAGGACAAGGCCATCAGGGGGACCCCCAGCCCCCCCAGCCTGTCCAGTCAGTGCCAGGCTCTGCCGAGCAACCCCCCGCCCGTCCGGCCCCCGGGGGCCAGGCAGCCCGATCAAAACCATTTAGAGGCTGAATCCATTCCAGGAGTGAATTAGCAGCTGCTGCCCACACTCCCGGGGGAGCCAGCACCCCTCCACGGGTATCCCCCCACCCTCGGTCCCTCTTCCCACACCTGTGTCCCAACCCAGGTTCCCGACGCAGCCCCAGCTGCCCCAGGGATGTGGGGACCGGGCTGTCCCCGTGTCACAGCCCGAATATTGAGTCACCAGGCCGGGGGCACTCACGGTTAATGCCAAACTTGGACCGGCGCCCGCACTTGTTGAGCAGGATGAGCATGACAGAGAGGGAGAGGCAGGCGAACACAGCCAGCGCCACAGCCACCGAGACCTGGTGGCAGCGGGGACAGAGCTCGGGTCGAGGTCCCACCAGGTCCCTTTTCCCAGCCCGTGGGATGGGAACAAACCCGTGAGATGGTTACAAGTCCCAGGAGATGCCACAGGGAAAACTGAGGCACAGAGACTCTGTCCTCCATCCCCACCATACACCCCCATCCCGCTTGGCGCTGCTTTGGCCGTCCCCTAGGGATTTGTCCCACCCTCTTGCAGGTGCCCTGGTCCTCCCATCCCAGACTGCAGAGCATCTCCTCACCCCAAACCTGTGCTCATCTGTTGTCTCCACAGGCCCCTCCAGCGAGCTGTTCCTGGTGCCTGGGGCAGGGAGAAGGTGTAGGGTGAGTGTGGGGTCCCCTATCACCTGAAGTGGCCCTGGCAAGGACCTGGATATCCCAGGATCAGCCTTGAGGGGTGGTTGGAATGCCCAGTCTGGGGGGCCTGGGGCAGCAATCCTGGCCACTCACCCAGTGGGGACAGAGACACTGGAGCAGCCCAGAGAGGAGAGAAAGGAGAAACACTTGTTATTCCTCAGGAGGGAGTGCCCCATCCTTCCCCCTCTCATCCCTGGGAAAACTGAGGCACGCAGAGCCCGATACAACCCATTCTGTACACCAGGTGTGACACATCTCTGTAAGACAGGGGAGACCCCAGGCAGCCCCCGTCTGGCACCTACCGGGGATGGGCTCCTCGGGGCTGAAGCTGAAGGGATTGTCCATGAACCGCCCCTGGACGCTGCGGGCGGCCGAACCCAGGGGGTTGCGGACCAGCAGGGTGTAGTTGCCGTTGTTGACGTGGGTGGGACGGTTGAGCTGGAGGCAGCCGTGGAGGACGGTGGAGTTGTGCTCGTACTCCATGATGAGGGTGTGGATGTAGCGTCCCTCAACCAGGGCCGTGCCATTGAAGAGCCAGCGGATGCTGGGCACGGGGTTGCCATCCACGGAGAAGGGGATGCACCAGGAATGCCGGGGGAGGGCTTTGTCTAGCAGCAGGATCACGGGGGGAACTGGGGGAGACAGAGCTGGCTGGGTTCCTGAGCCAGACACCCCACCCAGCACCCACCCCAGCCCCTTCTGGACTGCTCACAGGTGACGTTCAGCATCACGCTGTCCTCTGCTGGCCCTGCCGCGTTCTCTGCCCAGCACGTCAGGTCCTTGTGGTTGAGGTTGGAAGAGACCTTGTTGATCTCCAGGACGATCTCCTGGTCTGAGAGCTGCGGGCAGTACCAGGATGGGCTGAGCAAAGGACACCCCCCAAGCCTGGCCAAGTCCTGCATCCCCCCATGCCCACCCCACCCATGAGAGGATGCTGAGGGGGTCAGTGCTGCTGGGAGGGTCCCTGGCCATACCCCAGGAAGGCTGAGCTTGCCTTGGTGACAACAAACAGCTCGGGTCCCACCTCAGGGACCACCCACTCTGCGGTGGCCGGTGGGTCGGCAGTGATGTGGCAGGTGAGGTTGACACTGTCCCCTTGGCGCAGCACCACCTCGGGGGGCTCGATGCGGACGATCGGGGGGTCTGCAGGGGCAGGAAGGGTGAGCCACATGTACCCCCGTGTCCCACACTATCCCCAGCCAAACGGCTCAGGATGGGGTCAAACCCAGGAGCCAAAGCCGTCGGGGTCCCCAGCCACGTACCACAGGCGTGGAGGACCTGGCTGCCCAGGGGCACCAGCACGCTGCCCTCCCAGCAGACCAGGGACTGGTTCCCCAGTTCGGCCCGGCTGCCATTCTGCCACAGCTGCAGCCAGCGGAGGCCACAGGAGCAGTTGAAGGGATTTCCCACCAGGATGCTGAGATGGAGCAGGGAAGAGAACTCGGGCTCAAAAGGGCCCCACATATCTGTGTTTGTCCCAGCAGTCAGCCAAGGCTGCACCTGGGCACCCCCAGCCCCCGGCTTTGTGTCACTTGTGCCCCTCATGCCACCCCTGTCCCTGTCCCCACACCCATGGATGCAAGAGCCACCATCTCACTGCATCCCCAGCCCTGTCCCTGCCTCTGTGCCACTTGAGGGGTACAGCTCCAGTGGCAGATACTCCGCACCCACCTCCCTCCTCTCCCTCATCACTCACAGCTCTTGCAGGGGCAGATGCTGGAAGGTTTTCCAGGAAAGGCTTTGTAGTGCATTGGAGGAGAGATTCCTGTTGGGACAAACCCCATCAGCCACCCCTTCCCCCTCAAAATCCCATCCAACATCACCCTGCCCCGCAGAGAGTCCGGCCGGGGCACGGGGCAGCACCGGGGCCACCGCTGTCACACCGGGACCGAGCAGAACCAGCTCTGCCAGGCGGGCCACCAGCCTTCAGGCACCTCCCTGCAGGGGGGAGCCTCGTGCACCCCAGGACAGGGTTCCCCCCGCTCTCGGGGGACCCCTCCCACCGCGGGGCAGCACGGGGCTCCCGGGGGGGCTGGCAGCTGCCCGCACTCCTGGCCGGATCGATGTTTTCCCACTCAGCAGCAGAGCCCCCCCGGCCAGGCTGATGTGCCCGTGGGCAGCGGGACACCATCGATCGTGCCCGGGTGCGGGGACCGGCCACCCTGCACCGGGGCCAGCGCCCGCGGGGTGGAGGGGCTGATCCCCAAACGGGGGGAGGGTGTCGAGGGGAGGGGAGACTCACACGTAGCTCAGCCTGGGGGTGTCCAGGAAGGCGTCGGCAGAGATGTGCTGCAGCCCCGACCTGGAGATGGTGCTGGAAGGAAGGAAAGGCTGAGCACCTGCACTGTGGATCCTGAATCTCCGTTCTGGGAGCATCCCCTGTGCCTCCTTGCAGAGGGACTGAGCTCTGGGGATCCCCCATCCACCAGCCCTCCCCCTGCCCCCGCCATTTCCCTGTGCAGGGACCCCACCCCGGGGTGCTCACAGGCTCCTGAGGTCCCGCAGCATCCTGGTGTCAGCTCGGGTCAAGGTCATCAGCGCCTGCTGGTTCTCGATGATGCTGGAAGGCAAAGGAGGGGGGTCAGGGTAGGACCCCTCGTGCCAGGGGCTGTTGGCAAAGCGTGGGGCGAGAGGAGTGAGAGGGGCACAGCTCTCCCTCTCCCCAGGCTGTGCCTGCAGTACAGCCCACAGCTGGGGAGGGGGACGAGGATGGAGCTGAGCTGCCCTGCTGTGCCTCAGTTTCCCCTGGGATGAGCTGGGAAGAGGAGGGGATGGCAGCAGGTGATCCCGATGGTGCTGAGCCCCCCGTCAGTGTGAACTGTGGGGTCAGGGCTAAGCCACCACTCGGAGCCCATGGTCTCACTCACAGAATGAGTTTGCTGGGTCTCAGCCCCATTCACCCCGTGGGATCCCAACATTTCTCACACCCCATGGTGCCCTGCACTGCGACAGGGGCACCACTGTCACTGTCCCCCCACCCTTTTCTCCAGGCAGGGGATGAAGAGAAGCCCCTTTGGGAGCAGGTGCAGGGTTTTTCCCTGCCCCACCCTACAGGCTGCTCCTGTGAACCCCAAATCACAGGGGTTGATTCACCGGCGTTCAGATCCAGACCAAGAGGGTTTTGATCCCACTGACCCCTGTGGGGATGGGACGAGAGTGGTTGGGGCAGGGGGACAGCTGGGAGTCTCTCGGGGACCACCATCCCCACCACCATCCACCCCACCCCGCCAGCCAGCGAACAAAGAGCTGGCAGTGCCTGCGGTGCAGCGTCCCCTGGCACATGGGGAAACTGAGGCACGGACACAGCGCAGCCAGTCCCCAGCAATGCGGCACAGGCAGGGCTGTGGTGGGGGGAAAACCCAGGAATTGGGGCACTTTGGTATCCCACAGCATCCCGTCCCCCCAGCACCCTCCTCATCTCTGCTTGCTCCAGCCCTCCTCTCCCCACCACACATCCTGGAGCAGGGGAATGAGTGGGAGCAGAGTAGATGCCCCAAACCAGCAAATTTGGGGTGTGTCCCCCCAGCATGCCAACCCGCAGGCTCCAGGGCACAGTCACAGCCCCAACAGGATGGGGACAAACGGCTCCCCGCAGCCCTGCCCTGCCCAGCACGCTATGGGTGCTCTCTGCCCGGGGTCTCTGCTGCACCCTCAGCGTGTTGCTGTGGTTGGCATCACCACAGGAGAGGGTGAAGAGCTGCCCCCAGCCCCTCACTTGCTCCCTGGGGGGATGCTGCAGCCCCCCCCCCCCCCGCCTTTCTGGCCCCACAACCCCCC
>VZTE01000882.1:15885-34309 GCA_013397775.1 Eulacestoma nigropectus | reverse complement strand
GAAAGAGGGGAATAAGGGGGGAAATGAAGGGGGAACAAAAGGGGGAAAAAGGAGGAAAAAGGAGGAAAAAGGAGGAAAAAAGGGGGGAATAAAGGGGGAAGAGGAGGAGGGAAGGGGGTGTAAGGGGGGAATAAAAGGAGGAATAAGAGGGGGAAAAGGGGGAGAATAAAGGGCGAGGGGGGGGGGAAGGGGAAGAAAAGAGGGAAAAGGGGAAAAAAGAGGGAAAAGGGGGGAAACAAAACTCACAGCTCCAGGACGAGCACCACCTCGGCTCTGCTGGCGAAGAGGTCGTGGAGCCGCATGATGTTGGGATGGTTGAGCTGGCGGAGGATGGCGACTTCCCGCTCCACCTGTGCCCGCTCCAGCCCCAGGCGGCTGCCCCAGCACCGTCGCGTCTTCACGAACTTGGCGGCGTAGAAGGTGCCAGTGCTGCGCTCACGGCAGAGCCTCACCACGCCAAAGTGGCCGCTGCAGCAAGAACAGGGCTGGGGCACGGCTGGGCTGACCCCACACCGGGGGCAGAACCCAGAAATCCGGGCACCTCTGGGGCTCCGGTGGAGCTGGGATCCCTGCCTGCTCCCCGCTTACCCTGCCTGGATCCCTGCCTGCACTGTGTTCACCTGCCTGCAGCCCGCTCACCTGTGGTGGATCCCACCTGCCTGCCCAGATCCCACTCACCTGCCTGGATTCCTGCTCACCTGTGTAGATTCCTGCTCACCTGTGTAGATTCCTGCTCACCTGCCCAGATCCCACTCACCTGCCTGGATTCCTGCTCACCTGCCTGGATTCCTGCTCACCTGCCCAGATCCCACTCACCTGCGTGGATTCCTGCTCACCTGCCCAGATCCCACTCACCTGCGTGGATTCCTGCTCACCTGCCCAGCTTCTCCAGCAGCTCATACAGGTCCTCCACGTTGCCCGGGCTTGGGGTGGCTGCCAGGCCCTCACTCCCTGCATCCTCCCTGGGCTCAGCCACGTCCTGTGGGGCAGCGCCAGGACCTGCCTCAGCCCCTGCCCAGGGCACAGTGATGTGACAGACCTGGGGGTGCAGGGACCCCCATCCTCTGGAGCACCACGACCCCCCAGCACACCTGGAGGTGCAGGGACCCCCACCCTATGGAGCACCACGACCCGCCAGCACACCTGGGGGTGCAGGGACCCCCCACCCCATGGAGCACCAGAACCCCTCAGCACACTCGAAGGGCGATTCCCCGGTGCCCAATACTGCAGCTGAGCTCAGGCCCTGCCCAGTTCTTCCAGTTCACACTAAATTCCTCCAGCACATGGAAACTTGGAGACTTTCACCCCTTGACCAGGACCTGCAGGAGCTGCTCAGGGGGCTTGGAAATGGGGCAGGGGCAGGAAGAGAGGAGGTGACAGCAGCCTTCCTGTCCCTCACTGGGCTAGGGGTGCAAAATGCAGAGAAAACACATTTGGGCTTTTTTTTAAAAAAGGGGATTAATAGCAGATGAAAGAACTGTGGCGAGCTCGGCCATGAGAGCCCTGCCCAGTCACCCTCAGGCCCCCAGCAGTGCCCCCCACACACACCCGCGGCTCACCTGGGTGCTGTCAGGGGCACCCCTCGGCCCCCCCTCAGCCGGGACCCCCGCCTGGCCGCCCTCGGCCATCCCTGCAAAGACAGGAAGGCCCAGGGTGAGGGGGTGCAGTGGGTCTGCACGGCAGGTCCCGGCAGCGGGGGGGCAGCGGGGGTGGCTTCTGTGAGACGCTGCCAGGAGCCTCCCCCATGTCCAAGAGAGCCAATGCCACCGGCTCTGGGCTGGACCTGCCGCTGGCCAAGGCCGAGCCCAGCCGTGACGGTGGCAGCGCCTTGGGAGAACAGAGTTAAGAAGGGAAAAAAGCGATTGCTCAGAATCAGCTGTGGCCGGAGAAGAGAAATGTGTGAGGGCAACAGCTCTGCAGAGACCAAGGTCAGGGAGGAAGGAGGGGCGCGAGGGGCTCTGGAGATTCCCCTGCAGCCCGTGGGGGTCCCCGGGGAGCAGAGAACCCCCTGCAGCCCTGCAGGAGCCCCCGGCCGAGCAGGGGATGCCCGAAGGGGGCTGTGAGCCCGTGGGAAGCCCCTGCTGGAGCAGTTCCCGAGGTGCTGAGCCCGGGGCAGGAATGGCCCCAGCCTGGAGCAGCTGGGGCAGAGCTGCAGCCCTGGGAAGGACTCCCGCTGGAGAAGTCCCTGGAGAAGTGTCTCCCGAGGAAGGCAGGGACCCCAGGGCGGAGCAGGGCAAGGACTGCGACTGCTCTGGCTGAGCAGCGGCAGAAACAACCTGCACTGAGCTGCCCGGGCCCCCCCATTCCCGTCTCCCTGCACCGCTGAAGGGAGGAGGGAGAGCCCGGGAAGGAGGGAGGGATGGTGGGGAAGATGTTTCTAAGGTTTGTTTTGCTTTTCATTATCCCGCTCTGATTTGATTGGTAATAAACGCAATTAATTTCCCCAAGCTGAGTCTGTTTTGCCCATGACATTAATGGGTGAGTGACCCCTCCCTGCCCTCATCCCCACCCAGGAGCCTTTTGCTCTATTCCCCGTGCCCCGTCCAGGTGAGGAGGGCAGTGACAGAGCGGCACCTGGCATCCAGCCCCCCACAGTGGGGAGAGGGGCTTCGGAGGGGACAGGCACCTGCCTACGCCTGGCAGAGTCCCCCCAGCTCGCTGCGCTGAGGTGGGGACGTGTCTCACACCCGGCAGCTCCAAACCACAAACCCACCTCTCTCGGCTCACTCAGAGCAGCCCAACAGCAGGACCCAGCCCCCCCGTGCCTCAGTTTCCCCAGCTGTACAATAGGGTGATGCTCCCGAACAGGGGCAGAGAAGGGGGGATATTGCTCTGAGCCCCAGTATTGGGGCCACCCCTATGTCCCCAGTTCTGTGTCCCCAGCCCTATGTCCTGGGCTGCGGGGTCCAAGGCCACCAGGAAAGAGATGAGGATGGCAAAACTGGCCCTTCCCCAGGAGAACCCAGGGGCATCCTGGAGGGGTCTGAGCCCCGCAGGGACAGCGCCTGGGGACGCAGGCACATCACAGGACGCAGCCTGGCGATGTGTTCCCGGCCCCACGGGGCTGAGCTGCACTGCTGCCTGCCCCAAACAGGGGCTGGGACCCTTTCTGTCCCCCCAAAGGACGGTCAGTGGTCCCCAAGCCCAGTTCCCCCTCAGTCTCTCCCACTCCCAGCCCAGCTGTGCCCCCTTACCCTCCCCGAGCCTTCCTCCACATCCAGCAGCGCTTCTTCCTCGCTCCCCGGCCAGCCAGCACAGAGGACAGTCACTGCCCACTCTGGCCGTCCTCCGGCCCCCCGGGCTGGTGGGGGCACCCGGCCGGGCACCGCTGGCCCCTGGCACGGCGCGGCGCTGGCCGGTCCCCGGGCGGGGACGTGCACGGGGGCAGCTGCAGCTGGAGCCGGGCCGACATCTCCGGGCATGTGACACGTCCGTGGGGGGACAGTGCGTCTGTCTGTCCCCTGGGGATGGACACAAGCAGCTGATTCCCCCACGCCTTGCCAGACACCCCCTTGCAGTGTGCTGCTTTTGAAGGAAGGGAAACTGAGGCACGAGCGGCCCCCGGCGGGAACCGCTGAGCTCCCGTGCGGGGCTGGACCCGCGGGGGCTGCGGGGGGCAGGGTGCCCTGTCCCACCGTGTCCTGCAGCCACTCGCCAGGAAACCAGCCTGGCCTGGCACTGGCTGCTGGAAAATGAGCTCCCGGGCCGACATCCAACTTCCAAAAAGTCCCGTTGGACCCCAAAACCCCCCAACCAAGAGAGCCCCCGAGCCTGGCATGTTCTGGGGACCTGGGACCCCTCACCTCCAGCTCCAGCCTTCCTCCAGCACCCCTGGCAGCGCCAGGCTCTGCCTCACAGTTGCGGCATTCCCGGGGAGCTGGGGCAGGATTTGGCCACAGCGGCTCAGGACAAGAAAAACTCTTTGCGTTCCTCCTCCCGCGGGCTCTTGATAACACCCCCAGCTGTGAAGAGGAGCCAAAAAAGGCCTTTTAGGAACAATTCCTGGTGGTTCCAGCCTCAGCTCCTTGAGGAGTGGCCGGGGCACAGCGGGGTGAGCCGCTGGCAGACGATGTCCCTCTCACCGGCGTTCCCCCCTTCCGGTGTGCCGGCGAGGGTTGCAAACAGGAAACCTGGCTGACACCGCGAGGGGAAACGTGTGAGGCTGTGAAGGTTTTGGGGAGGGACGGGTTTCTTAAGGTGGAGAGAGCCGGGGCTGGCACCGCTCCGCGTGCCGGGGGCTGCTGGGGGGCACCGGGCACCGTCCCCTCCCCAGGGTTTGCGGAGCCACCGCACGGCGCATCCATCCCTGTCCCGGAGCGACGGATGAGCCAGACCCAGCCCTAATCCTTGCGCTAATCCTCAAGCCGTGCAAGCCTTGAGACGTAGCCGGGCTGGCACCGCTCTCGCCGTGGGTCCAGCTGGAGCCTGGCACCACCCGGGCGAGAGTGGCAGCGGGCACGTCAGAGCCGCAGCGTTGGCAGCTCGGCTGCTGCTCCCCACAGCGGCGTTTGCCGCTCTGATGCCCCAGAACAGCCCAGGAATGTGCCTGGCTCTGGCACCCAGAGTCGGAGGAAGGGGAATGTTGCTGGATTCCACCATGCCAGGACTGAATCCTGGCTCACGGTGTGAGCCAGGGCCCACCGAGCTCTGCTGTCCCCATGCCCAGCAGTGCCAGGTCCCGGGATGAGGGCAGGAGGGACAAAGACACCTTTGCAGGGTCGGACGTGCCGGTGGGCAGGTGGCCAGAGTCCTCTCCTCGCCACAGCCCACCCAGCTGGAGTGACATCCAGCTGCTGGTGTCACCTGGACGTCACCCCAGGGCCACCATGCCACCTTCCTGTGACGTCTCCCCATCACATGAAGGTTCTTGCGGCTTCGGTTGCTGCTTCCTGCCTGTCGAAGGCAGCAGAGGCAGGAGCACAGGCAGGGCAGCGGTGCTGCCCCACCCTGCCCGTCCCCTGCCCGTCCCCTGCCCGTCCCCTGCCCACCACATCGCCTCCGGCCACCGACACCCAGGGCCCCACGTGGCCGAGCAGAGGTAGGAGCGTGGGCTGGGGGTTGGGGCTGGGCCTGGGGCTGGATTTGCAGCAAGGCCCAGGAGTGAACCCTGAGCAGGGGCCGCGGGATGGGGCAGCACCAGGCGGTGCAGGGACGTTCCCCCTGCCCAGAGGCAGGAAAAAGGGCACGGTGATGGGGTGGAGAGAGAGGGACTGGGGTCCCCTGCCCACACCAGCCCTTCCAACCAGATCTTACACCCTCCAAAGGGGGAAGTCCAGCCCGGAAATGTCTCACAGAGCAAAGCTTTCAGCCCATTTCAAGTCTGATCTGACCCATTCCCACCTCAGGAGTGCAGGGTTTCAGAGGCACATCCTGCCCCAGGGGGCAAATCTCCCCGAGCTGCCCCACCGAGGCCAAAGTGCTGGGATGGGGGAGTCGGGATGAACCCACCACCCTTGCCCAAGACCCCCACCCAGCTGGGGGACGCACAGCGAGCTGGGGACAGTGGCATTGTCCCCAGCTGCCTGGCCGTGCCTGGCCAGGACCTGACCCGAATTCTCCTCCCCAGCACTCCCCGAGTTGGGTTACTGCAGTTTGGGGTGTTTCATTTCTCTTTGTCAACACCTTCCTCACCTTCCCCTGCCTTCCCCTGCCTGCCGGGGCACAGGGCCGGGCTGGGCACTGCCGTGGGTTAAAGGTGGAGCTGGGGTGCCTTTCCTGGTGGCTGGATCGCCTTCCTCTCAGACAAGCCTCGACCGACTCCTCTGACTCAGCTTTGCCTCCCAGATCCAACCGGCCCCAGCATCTTCCACCCCCTCAAGCATCTGCTGGGGATTAACGTTGTTTTGCTGGGTGTTGGCAGCTCGGGGTCGAGCTCAAGGTCCCTCAGAAGCCGCTCAGGCTCTCCCTCCCTTTCCCAGGGCTGACCTGACACCCCGGGGACTTCAGAGGGGCTGGACAATTCCCGTGCTTTCCTCTCAGCTCCTCCCCACCCACATCCCTGTCCCCAGGGCTTTTCTCCTCCGGGGTCCCAAGGTCACCGTCCCTTCCCGTCGTGCAGGCCCAGGGTGGTCTCCCTGGGGAGGATCAGGGTGATGAGCCTGAGCTCGAGGAGCACAAGGGGAAGGTGATGCTCACCCAGGTTGTTGGTGGGAGCAGGGCCTGTGGGGGGTGTCTTGGAGTCCCCAGACTCCCCAGTGCCCTACAGGCAGTGAGGGGCCTCAGAGGAGGCCTGAGCCTTTTTCTCCCCATTCCCTGGGACAGGGGACCCCATGGATGACGACCGTCCCCTCTTCATCACCTTCAAGCCCTTGGGTGAGGACAACACAGCCAGAGCCAAGCCAGCACCCGACACAACTCCCATCCAGCCCCGGGGGGCAGAGCAGTCCCCGGGACACCACAACAGACGTGGCAGGGTAGGACATGGGGACATGAGGGTGGACACGAGTCCAGCTCACCATCCCAGTGCTCCCACGCTCTCAGGGGCCATGTCCTCATGGGCTGCACTGGGAGCCCCGTGCAGGGAGCAGAACGTGCCTGGGGCACGTCCTCACCTGAGCCCCCGGTGCTGTCCCCTTCCCTCCAGGTCCCTCCAGGCTTCTGGTCACCTCCACCAGCCCAGTCCCTGCCTGAGGGGGACCCGCAGCCAGAGCAGGTGGCCCTGCGTGCCTGGACGAGGCTGTGGTTTGAGCAGACACAAGCCCACAGGTTGGGGCCCAAGGGGGAGCTCCCAACGTGGTTCCACGGCTTTATCAGCCGGAGGTGAGCAAGGGGGAGGCCAAGGCGGGGAACAGGGTCAGTGTCCCCACCCCTGAGCTCCTAAACAGGGAGCTGGATCCCTGGACCACATGGAGGGGATCAGGTTGAATGGCTCAGCGTTCCTTCCCACAGGGAGGCAGAGGAGCTGCTGCAGGATCAGCCCCTGGGCTGCTTCCTGGTCCGCTTCAGCGAGAGCACCGTCGGCTTCGTCCTCTCCTACAGGTGAGGGACCCAGCCCTGTCCGAGGGAGGGGCCGACGAGCCCGGTCCCCTCCCGCTGTGCCCGTGCCATCCCCTCTCCCGCCAGGGGCAGGGATCGCTGCCGGCACTTTGTCCTGGACCAGCTGCCGGACGGGCGGTACGTGATCCTGGGGGAGCGCAGCGCCCACGCCGAGCTGGCCGAGCTGCTGCAGCACCACGCCGCGGCCCCCGTCACGCCGTACCACGAGTTCCTCACCGTGCCCCTGCCGTGCGGATGGGTGAGGTCCCGGCCCCCGAGAGCCCCTGCAGCCCTGGAGTCATTCCGGCTGCAGGGACAGGGTGATTTTCCCAAGCTGGGGAACAAAGCCAAAGGAAGTCCAAGCATCGCCAAAGCCGGGGTTGGAAGCGCAGCCACGCTGGGGCTACCAGGAGCAAGGAGCCAGCCCGTGGCCAGCACCCGGCTGGGTCTGCCCTGCCCACGCACCCATCCCGACATCTCTCTGCTCTCCCTGCAGAAAGACGAGCCCCGAGGACGGACACAGCCCCCAGCTGGCAGTGATGCTGCACATTCCCCGCTGAGCGAAGCACCAGTAAAGCCTCCGGAGTACAGCCCAGTGACCCTGGAGTCCCCCAGAGCCGAGGGCGGCTCCGGCAGGGAGGTAATGGGGCAGAGGGAATGGAGGCACCTTCCCAAGGACAGGAGCCACGGGTGTCACGAAGCGGGGGGACGCAGTCACAGCCACCGCGGACCCGCTTCCAGCCCTCACCTCCGGCCCGTCCCACCTCTCCCCCAGGCTCCCGGTGCCCCGCCGCCGCTCCCTGCCAAGACCAGCGCCCGGGGCGCGGCTCGGGGGCCGCACAGCCCCTCCGGCAGCGCAGCAGCGCCCGAGGCTCCCTATGCCCAGGTGCACAGAGAAGCCGCGCGCCCCGAGCCCCCCGAGGCCAAGTACCAGCAGCTCTTGTGCTTCCACGTCTACGCCGAGCCCCGCGAGGACATCGCCCCCAGCCCCCCCAGCCGCTGCGAGCCGGAGAAGCCCATCCCCGGGGAACCCATCCCCTTCTATGCCATGGCCCGGGGCTGGAGCCGCCACGCCGGCCCCGAGGAGAACATCTACTCCGAGGTGGCACTGGCCCGGCAGGATCCGCCCGCTCGGCTCCCCACGGCACCCCACAACGCCTTCTCCACGCTGCCCCCCAAACCCCGGCCCCACCGCCGGCTCTTCCGCAGCGTTTCCAGCCAGGACTGCAAGAGGAAGCAACTCTCGGCGGCGCCCAGCACGGACAGGAAGGACAGAGGAGCTTCCAGCACAGGCACGGAGGTGGGTGCCCAAGGCAGGTCATTGCTCTAGAGCTCAGTCCCAACACGAGTGAGGCCTCCTGGAGCCTGGGGGATCAGGGTTTGCTCCACACCAGGAGCACAGGGAGAAGCGGGGAAACCTGGAATGGTTCAGATTGGAAAGAAGCCCATCCCATCCCAGCCCCTGCCATGGGCAGGGACACCTTCCACTATCCCAGGGTGCTCCAAGCCCCGTCCAACCTGGCCTTGGACACTTCCAGGGATCCAGGGGCAGCCACAGCTTCTCTGGGCACCCTGTGCCAGGGCCTCCCCACCCTCACAGGGAACAATTGCTTCCCAGTATCCCATCTATCCCTGCTCGGTGGCAGTGGGAAGCCATTCCCCCTTGTCTTGTCACTCCAGGCCCTTGCAAAAACCAGGTTCCCGGCCCAAGCAAAGCCAAGTGCTGGGAGGGTGAATGAGCAACTTTGTGCTATTTCCCGGCTCTCAAATCCACCCTCTCCCTGGGAATTGCCCAGGCCATTCCAAACCCTGCACTGGAGCTGGATGACCCCGTGTACAGCCGGAGCACACACAGGGACCAGCAAACCACGGCCATGGCTGAGAATGTGTACGAGCAGCTGCCTGGGGACTGTCCCTAAGCCACCCATGCAGGTGGGCCCAGGACAAGACCTGGCTCCCAGGCAGGAGGAACCTCAGCCTCCGTCTCACCGAAAGAAGCCCCTGGCCCTGGGAGGAGAGGTCCAAGACTGCTGTTGGCCCCAGCTGGCGATGCCAAACTGCTCCATGGGGAGCCCCTGCTCTTCCTGCTTCCCAACCCTGTTGGAGCAGGGAGAGCAGGGTTACCTTACCCATGAACACATTCCAAGAGACTTCTGTTAATAAAATGAGGGCAAAAAAGGCTGTTACAGGAAAAACAGGGACGAGTTTGGCACATTTGGTGCATCCAGTTGTTGGATATTAAATTGGCCAGAAACTGGAGTGATGTCGTAGCCAGGGCTACGCTGAACCTCCCCAGCCTGGAGCCAACACTCCAAGCTCTGCCTGCTTCCTCAGCCACAAAACTTGGGATGACACCACTGTCCCAGGGCTGCCCCGTGGGGCGCAAACCCCGGCTGGAACAACCCCGAGCCAGGGTGGTGCTGGTGTCGGTGGCGCTCCCACCTCAACAGGAGCAGGGAGCCAGGATGGCCAAAGCCTCGGCCCAGAGGGGAAAGGAGGGCTGGGGCACTGTAGCTGTTTTATCTCTGGGAAAAATCAATTCTGACTTTTCACAGATCTGAATTTTGTTGCTCTTAGAAGGCTGAAAGCAGAGCATGAGCCCTTGGGACTCCCCTTGCTGCTAAACCCGAGCCATTACCCCAACAGGAAATGGGAAGGCGGGAGTTCCAGCCCCCACACAGGCTGTGCTCCACACCACTGACTCCCCGGGCCAAGAGGGTACCTGGATGAGGACCTGAGCCCCTTGTGATGGAAAGGGAGCTGGGTGGGTTCATTTAAAAGTATATCCCTTTACCAAATCTCTTCTGGGAGGATTCACTGTGCATACAAGATGTGAATAAATTACTCAACAGAAACTTTATTCTGATCATTCAAATACTCAAAACGGGCTCTGCAAAGTACTAAACATCCAGGGAACTAAACTAAAAATGAGATCAGTTTAAAATGTTCTAAGAAAAGACTTCAGTCATGGGGGTTTGCTTGTTTTTAAGAGGTAACATGGGAGAAAAACCACCTCTCGGGAGTTTTTCTAACCGGAATAATAAATATTGGCCATTTGAGCTGTAGTTACAACAAATAAAACCCAGAGCGGTGGGAATATAAGTTAAATAACCAGGCCAGCTCTCTGGTCCCTTCAGCATCACATGCTTTGGTGAACAACAAAGTGATGCCACAGAGATTTGGATCCATGGATTGGGCCAGCAGAGCTGCACAGGATTTGCAGTCGCATCACCTTGATGGAATTCCTTAAATAAAAAAAAAAGTTTAATTTGAAGAAGTTAGGGCTGGGCAGTCTCCTCTTCCCAGCCAGGAGGGTAAAGTCAACACTTAATTGAAACAGAACTGATACAAACAAGCTGGAAAATAAGAAGTACAGTTGGCAGCTCTCCTCTGCATCTGCCCAGAGGAAACTGCTGAGTTCACTCCTAGCCAGCCACACATGGGACACTCAGTTTGGTGAGTCTGGGAACAGCCTGGGGCAGGACAGCAGGCCTTGGGTCGGGGGAGGAGGAAAGAGGGGGAAAAAGGAAGGACAATATACATGCACACATGGCTCAGGGTATCCCAAAGCCCTGAGTGTGCCAGGCAGGAGAATTTCCCCTCCATGTGTGGCACCTCCCCTGGCACAGG
Source organism: Eulacestoma nigropectus (assembly GCA_013397775.1). Taxonomy (NCBI): domain Eukaryota; kingdom Metazoa; phylum Chordata; class Aves; order Passeriformes; genus Eulacestoma; species Eulacestoma nigropectus. The sequence goes on along the minus strand of VZTE01000882.1, from coordinate 23,704 downwards.
CTCTGACCTGCACAGGGGTGTCCCCTCAGCGTGGCTCAGGCTGCGGAGCCCAGAGCAAAAACAGCAACTTAAAAACCAGGATATCAAAATCATCGGCATGGGAGGAGTGCTGGAGCAGCCCGGACACGAGGAAGCAGCTGTGAGGACATCTTAAAGGTAAGGACAAAATAAAAATTCCAAAGCCAGGCTTGCTCTTGGAACTCACCGTGTTCTAGAAAGGAAAATGACACTCTCAATGCACAGCAAGTCCAAGAGAGGAGCAAAGTGGGAATCGGGAGTTTATTGAGCCTCTGCTGAAGGGTCTGGCGTCAGGAGGAACAGCTGTTCCCTCAGGACAGGAGCTGGAGCCTCACACCCGGCACGTTCCCTGCGGTGCCTTGGGACCATCCTTGGCTGATCGGAATCTTCCACGTTATCGTTTACAAGGAGGGAGGGGAAGGATTACAGGTGGAGTTTCAGGACCGACTTGCAATGACCCTTCTTCCTGCCAGGCCAGGGAGCGCAGTGTCCTCCCTCCTGCCGAGCAGCCCCGTCCTGGGGGCCTGGCTGATCTCCCGGAGGCCAGGAGACACGGACGCAGCAGGTCACCCGGGACGCCAGCCAAAAAGCAGGACAGATGTGTCAGAATCCATATTTGGCTTGAGTCTGCCGTCTGCTGAGCTTGTTTTCAGACCATGTGTTTTTCAGTTCCAGTTCCCTCTCCTTGGCCTGCAGAGACGGAGAGGATGCCGTTACCCTCCGTGTTTCAGTGACTCAGCAGCATTCCGGCCTCCTCCGGCCCCGCTCACGCGGATTACGGAGCCCTTCAGCCAGAAGCCTCGTTACAGGAGTTAGCACAATCATCCTGACAGAGGCCTGGATTAAATGGGATGCACAGGCATTTCATTCATGCTGAAAAGCAGCTTCTCGTGGGGACGGGCTCAGCAGCCGCTCGCCAGCCCTGGGGTGGAATCCAGGACAGGATCCCAGAGCCTCGGAACATGCAGGAAGGGCAAAGCAAAGCTGAGAGCTCGGGACTGGGACCCCCTCAGGGCCAGGACTCACCTCTGGCCCCACCGGCTCTCACTGGGACTCGGGGGGTTCTCGGGGACAGCCTCTGGTCCCCAGCTGCTGGAAGAGCAGCTCCACCACCCCAGCCTTGTGCTGCCAAGCATCAAACCCTGCAGTTCTGCCTGGGTCAGCTCGTACACCACAGGGAGGCCACTCACCTGATGGATCAGGTACGTGATCTGGTGTTTTCTCCTTTGCTGTCCTGTGGGCTGATCTCCTTTTTTCTGGAAAGCAGAAAGAGGTGAAGTGTTCAGCCTGGAGAGACGCTTCTCTGGACAGCAAACCAAGACAAGGGCCTGCACGCAGCCATCCCAAGCACCATTTGTTCCCTATTAAACTGCAGATTCCTTCAGCTGAAGCACTTCCTGGCTGGCCTTCCCCACCCACATGCTGTGTTCTGGGAAACTCTACTGCTCTCCCACATGCCATTATTCACCAGGTCCCTGTTCCCCTCCCTGGTGACTGCCCAGCATCCAACACAGCTCCAGCTGGGGCTGATGTGGGCACTGAGCAGAGGCTCCAACCCCAGCCCTCGCCCTCCACCCCACCTTGCTGAATGACTTCATGGTCTTCTCCTCTGTCAAGGATTTGGTCAGCCACTGCTGGGCCCCGCTCAGCTGGTCGTCACCTTTGATGTCCACAAAGTTGATCTCTTCCCTCCCACGATTCCGCTTGCCTTGCAGACGTTTGAACTGAAGGAAGAACAGAACAGCTGGAATTACACCCAACACCGACCTGACACAAGGCACAGCAACAGTTTTCCAGCCAGGGTTTTGATCTTTCAGAGAAAGATTTGCTGTACATTGTGGAGGGCTGTGAGCCCTCAAGGCAGGAGCCTTTTGCACTCCCCTGGAGGAGTCAGAGATAAGCACCTTCCTCTGGGTCATGGTGACCTCCCAACATACCGTGTTTCTTCATGGTAATAGCCTGTACCCTGTTGGTTAATGGGTTTCCACCCCACCCCCTGTTTTTCCCATATAAACCCCTGCTTATACCCCTGACAAAGGGGAGTTCTCGTCCCTGCCCTCCCCTTTGCAGGGCGGCCGGACAATAAAGGCTCCCTCTGTGGAACTGCCATACGAGGCTCCTGTCTCTCTGTCCCCGAGTTTGCCTTGGGTGATTTCACAAAGAGCTGAATCACAAGAGCTGGAATCACTTGTAGCTGAGAAATTGCTACACTTGCTGAAATCACCCATAGCCCAGGGAGGCTGCCAGTGCCCCTGGAAGGGCTGTTCCCTGCGGGATGCTCTCTCTAGGAAGGTCGTGGCGTAGCGGTGCTGACCAGCACCGGACTCTCGGCGACAGTACATCAGAGTATCTAAAACTACTTAGCATCAAGGTTATCATCTCATTTTCCTACAGCACTTACTCCTGCTTCCAGGCTTACTCAGGAGACCCTTGGAGTCCTGAGTCTCTCATTTTAAGAGCCACAGAAGAACGTCAAGTTTTGCTGCCAACACATTCACCTGGTCTGTACCAGCCACAGTGAGGCCACAGGACCAGGGCAGTGCCCATCCCCTGTGCTGGCACTGCTTAGGCACCTCCAATCCTAGGGTCATTTTGGGGCCCCTCATGACAAGAAAGAGATTGAGAAGCTGGACCATGTCCAGAGAAGCAAACAGAGCTGGGGAAGGGGCTGGAGCACCAGGGAAGGCTGAGGGGGCTCAGCCTGGAGAAAAGAAAGCTCAGGGGAATCTTCTAGCTCTCCACAACTCCCTGACAGGAGGGGGCAGCCAGTGGGGGGTCAGGCTCTGCTGCCAGGAACAAGGGACAGGACAAGAGAATATGGAAATGGCCTCAAGTTGTGCCAGGGGAGAATTAGGTTGGACAGATGGAAAATTCCTACACCCAGAGGGTTGTCCAGCCCTGGCACAGGCTGCCCAGGGCAGCGGTGAAGTCCCCACCCCCAGAGGGATTTAAAAGCCATGTGGATGTGGCACTTGGGGACATGGTTTAGTGGTGGCCTTGGCAGTGCTGGGCAATGGTTGCACTTGATGGTCTTGGAGGCTTTTTCCAACTTCAACAACCGATTCCATTCTATCCTTATCAGACCTGCAGACACAGCCGGAGCAGGAGCCCAGCAGACGATGGGAAGGCCTCCACACGTGTCCACAACACAGCACGAGACCCCCCCAGAAAAACCACCCAGCCCACGCCACTGGAAACACAGGACGTGCTGGGGGGCAGAGCCGTGGCTGCCCAAGCGGGTCCTGTGTTCTGGCAGAGCTCAGAGCCAAATTCCACATGGGGACAAGACAATGAAGTGCCAACCGCTTCGTCATCGATGAAGGAGGAGTCGGTGCTCGTCTCCTGCGGCGGGGCCTGGGCTGGTTCCACCTCTGGGTAGTACCCACTGCTGTAGTAATCCTGGCAGGGAAAGGGAAACCAGTTTGTCACGAAAGCAATCCTGAAGTGTCACCGAGCCACAGACCTGCCCCGTGCGCTGATTCCATCAGAGGGACAAACCAACAAATGCTTTGAGGGACTTTTTACAAGGGTCTAGAGTGACAGGACAAGGAGGAATGGCTTCCCACTGCCAGAGGGCAGGGTTAGATGGGATATTGGGAAGGAATTTTTCCCTGTGAGGGTGGGGAGGCCCTGGCACAGGGCTGCCCCTGGATCCCTGGAAGTGTCCAAGGCCAGGTTGGACGGGGCTTGGAGCACCCTGGGATAGCGGAAGGTGTCCCTGCCCATGGCAGGGGCTGGGACTGGATGGGCTTTAAGGCCCCTTCCAACCCAAACCAGTCTGCGATTCTGTGAACTATTAGAAACAACCTGGGCTCAGACACCAGCTCCAGTGAGCCCTGACTCTGCACCCCCACATCCAGGGCGTTTTCACAGGACTGCAGCTGTCAAACATCTGTCCAGCAAAGAACATCCGGAGCTCCCACGCCATAGGAATCCCCTCCTGCCCAGTGCTGTGGCTCCCTGTCGCAGGTATCTCGGCCTGGATTAGCTAGCCCACATCCCAAGTAGCTCCCAAGGGCTATATTCCCTGCCCCATGTCCCATGCAGCTCACATGGGCTGGATTCCCAGGAGCAGCCAGTAACTAACTTGAGCCCCTCGCTCAAGTACCTGTCCAGAGCCCCTCACGCCACCTCCGGCCAGTGAACCCACCTGGTAGTAGCCCCCGGGCTCGCAGTAGGCGGGGGGGAACTGGCCATAGGGGTGGCTGCCGTAGTCCTCGCCGGGTTTGGGTGCCCAGCTGTGCTGAACTCCGCTGGAGCCCGCGCCCGTCTTGAACTCCAGAGGGGCGTTAGCGGCCGCGTCCTGGAACTGGGGCTCCGGCTCTGTCCCGGGCGGAGGGTCCTCCGACCCCCCCGTGCCAGGGTACAGGTAGGGCTCGGCGCCCGCGGCACTGGGCTCGCTCCTGTCGGACAAGGAGAAGTAGTTCTCTGGCTGCACCTCCTCGTCGCTGTCCTCCTCCTCCTGGGTGATCTGTTTGGTTACCTGCAGCGCCGCGCTCTTGGCCGCGGCTTTGATCGCCGACGGGGACGGAGTTGTGGGCACGGCCGGCTTGGGCACGGGTTTGGCTTTGGAGGAAGAGCTTGGGGCCTTGGCAGGCTTGGAGTCGGAAGCGTTTTCTCCTGCTTTCCTCGAGAAGGCGTAGGGCAGGAGTAACCGATTGGTCTCTTTCACTGTCATGTTTTTGGGCTCAGGAAGCAAAGCGGACAAGCCGGAGCCCTCGCTGCGTCCCTGGTGAGATCCATGCGGGATAAAGGCACCACAGAAAGAAAAGAGTGCGATTATTCACTTTTCCTGACTTCCTGCCAATGATCCCCCCAATTCTAACACCACTTCTGGGTTTCCTGCCGCTTGCCCACTCTGAACACACTGCACAAAAGGCCAGGGGGATTTTGAAGAGAAATGTGGTACTTGCAACCCAAATTAATGCCTCTTCTGCCAAGATTTAAATCGGTGAAATTGCCCAAAAAAAAGGACTTGAAAACCCATGGGATTTCAGAAATATCCCTAAAGCCACGAGGTGATCAGAGTGGATGATTTACACAAGTGGAAGTCCAAGACTGGTCACAGTCAAACACTTTCTCTCACGACAATTGTTTAACCGAGTGCCCTTGTTACTTACCTGGAGAGTATTCTTCTTCTTTGCTGGTTCATCTTCCTCTGAATCTGACTGAGAGAGAAAATCAGAGCTCAGCACAACCTGAGATGCTAAACTAAAAAAGTTATGTCAATAAATCCCAGGAAAATAAACCGAAAGGGACAGAAGAACTCCAGGTGCACAGCAGCAGGTCAGGGCCCTCCTTCAGAGGGACAGACAACAACAGAGTTACTGGAGGGGAAGCAAAACCACACAAAGGATGTAAAGCTCACTGCAGGGATACAGAGAATTGTTCTCAATAATGCTGGAATTGCTAAATATCCAGTTAAAATTTGAGTGGAAAGCCTGGCTGGCATCAGAAAAGGCCCTAAGTATCTCTATAATGACATGGCTCCTCAGAGAACTTGAAGAGGCAACAGGGATTGAGGGCTTGTGCCAGTTTACCTCCAACCCATAAACCAGGGAAAGACAAGGAATGTGCATAAATAAAGGGAGCCGGGAGTGACTGTAAACCCACGTGTTGGTTTGGGAGAGAGGAGACACTGCAGTTGCCCTGGAGCATCTCCAGGGAATGATCTACAGGGATGGGAGGGATTTTAAGGAGAAAGAGGGAACAACTGAGAACATCAGTCACAGGCCAAGGGACTTCCAGGAATCCCAAGTAGGAACTGCTCAGAGCAGCTCCAGTTTAAGGCACTTTTTGTCCCCTCAACATTCACTTGCTCAACACCGACAACATGCAGGATGTGTGGTCAGAGCCCACACAGCAGAGCACGGAGAGGGGTAAGGCAGGAACAAATCTCTGTTCATTCCAGCTGTCGGGAATCACACCACACTGCTGCAAGGAGGTAAATGAAAAGCAGCTGTGACAGGCTGGGATATCCCTCATTCCTCTGTCCCAAAGGCTGAACCTCCAGAACTCTGGATCTGGAATTTGCCAGACTGGGATGGTCATCGGGAGCCGGGCGGTTCAGGAAGGGATGAGGAACCTGTGTCCCCTCCTCCTCTTCCCGTGACCCCCCCAGACTCTTGCAGCAAAGCAACAGCACTGACTTCTCATCTGGGCTCCCCCAAAGCGCTGCTAGGCCACTATTAATGGACACTGTTTATAAACCCTTCCTCGAGCCACCTGTCCCCATGGAAGCGACCCCAAGCTTCCAGTTCAGCTCTTCCCACAGGCACTCCTGTCACACCAAAACCAGCGACATGACCATCGCCTCCACATGACAACAGGCCAGGCTGGGGACACCTGGTCTAGTGGAAGGTGTCCCTGCCTGTTGGCAGTGTGGAACAGGATGAGTTTTAAGGTTTTTTTCCAACCCAAACCACTCCAGGATTCCAGGTGCTGGTTTAGATGAGATATTAGGAAGACATTCTTCCCTGTGAGGCTGGTGAAGCCCTGGCACAGGCTGCCCAGAGAAGCTCTGGCTGCCCCATCCCTGGAAGTGCCCAAGGCCAAGTTGGACAGGGCTTGGAGCAACCTGGGATAGTGGAAGGCGTCCCTGCCCATGGCAGAGGAGTGGAACAAGATGAGTTTTAAGGTCCCTTCCAACCCAAACCATTCCATGATTCTATGACAGTGCTGTCCCAGAGAAATGAGCAGTGGGGAGAGGAGTTAAAAACCAGGGAGACAGGGACCTGCCTTTCCCTGCTCTCAGTGCCTGGGTTCACAAGCCCTGCAAGGCACAGTAAACACAAAAAAAACCCTACGAAATGAGAGGGAAATGGTCACCTAAAAGTCTGGATGACGCCTGAAGCCTTTAGATAAACAAGCAACAAATTGACCAAAAAATCTATCACCTGCACAGCAGACAAAAGACTTTTTTGGGCTACAACGCCCTGCAGCTCCACATCATCAACTCGTTAACTCCAGGAATAAAGAACGGTGCAGATAATCTGGGTTTGGCTGCATTATGATTATAAATAAGGTTTCTATATCAGTTTAATTCTGCAAAGCGCTTTAGGATTAGGGCAGGCAGCCAGGACAAATCTCCCCGTGGATGACACAACAATAGATCCCAGTACCTCGGTGTGAGAGAGCGAGGGAAGAGACCCGAGGGGGGAGGTTTCACCCCCCGAAGGGCTCGAGCAGGGGGTTTGTTCCATACTCACATCCCCCTTGTGCAGCTCGGGCGCCGCGATCCGCACCGGCTCCGTCCTCTTCTTTGGCTTGGGGAGGCCCAAACCCGCCCCGGGGGAGGCAGCGAGGGGCGGGCTGAGGGGGGAGGCAGCGGTGGCCGCGTTCCTGGGGGGCGGCAGGAGGAGCCCCCTCGGCCGGGGGGGCTCCGCGGCCCCGTCCCCGCTGGCGGCCTGCTCCGGGGGGCTCTCGGCCCCGGCCTGGCCCGGCGGGGCGCTGCCAAAGCCGCTCACGGCGGGCGGGGGGCCCATGAGGAACGCCGGGGGCACCGCGGGGGCTCTGGGCGGGGGCAGCGCGGCGAAAAGGCCCCGGGACGAGGGCTGCTCGGCTGCGGCCGGGGGAGAATCGGCGGCTTCTTCCTCCTCGCCCGCCGGCTCCTCCGCATCGCTGTCCTCCTCGCTGCTGGCGTAGGCCACGAGGGACATGGCCCCGGGGAGGGCGGCCCTTCGCGGGCAGCAGCCGCTACGCGAGGCCGGGGATCCACCCTCCGCGCTAGGCCGCACCGCCGCCGCGCCTTCAGCGCCTGCAGCGGGGAGGAAGGGGCGGGCGGAGGCGAGGCTACGCCGCC
>VZTE01000869.1:1269583-1282514 GCA_013397775.1 Eulacestoma nigropectus | reverse complement strand
GTCTGCTCCTCCTACGCCTTCCCCCGCTCCTCCTCTTCCTCTTCCTTCTCCTCCTCTGATAGAGAAAGACCTTTTCTTTTATTTGCCATTCCCAATATTTTGCTGCTGTAACTCAGCATTCATCTCCAGTGTGTTATCATTTACTATGTAACTAGGTTAAGGATATCAGAATTTTAAGCAGATGTGTGGACATGCGTGTGTGTGTGTGTGTGTGTTTTTTTTCTTCAATCTCCCCACACAGTAAGGTGACAGCACAGTGCTGAATCAGAGCAAATTAGCAAACTTGGACACATCAGATCTTAAATGAATTCAGACAGCACTGGCAAAAATTCTGCTGCTTGATATTGTTACTCGGTGTTGCTGTAGCAGGATTGTTTTTAAGAGCCTCAGAAAAACCGAAAATACTGGTGATTATTTTCACTTGCTACATTAGTATCCATTGGTGATATTAAAAACTGAAAGCATCAGTTTGAACCTTTCAACTCTTGACGTTTTTTTCCCCAAATGCTAAGCATTTTTATTTTGAAAAAAAAAAAAAAAAAGGAACATGTTTTATAGAGATTATATCTTCTCTCTGGAACATGCATAAATATGTGCCAGTAAAATTTTTCAAGGCAATGAAGGGATACAAGGAATAATTTTTCCCACAGGCGTCAGACTTTATAATATTGTTACATTGCTCCTTCATTAACACTACAATCAAAGATTTTTTCTGTTTCTCTTGACTCTTATGTTGACCTATATACTAACAACTACTTCATTATTAAACTGATGATATTATGTGATTAAGCCTTGCCTTTGAGACCTTATTATAATGATTAATATTGCCCTTTGGAGTTCTGTGTGGGCACATTGATTTATTATGCCCTCAAACATTTACTCATTGTGTTGATCATACCAAAATGTATAAAATAAGCTTAATGATAATGATAAAACTAATTTCACCCTCACTGACACTTTTGAGAAGCCTCATGGCAGTAAAACATCATAGTCTCTAAAATCATGTTGAACTTAAAGATCTTTATAAGCATCATGGTAGGAATGAGAAAAGAGCTCTTGCATTAAACACTAGTTTTACTCAAGAAAATCTTATGTAATTTTGAAGCCTGCTTATTGATTTCAATAAGCTTTTAATAGATACAGTTTACTTTTTCCCCCTCTAACACATCATTAAGAAAGCACAGACTTGCTTTGCTATTCTCATGTAAATCTGTATGCAAATGTTGCTGTGATCCACATTACCAGACCCTGCTCTTTCAAGGCCTTGAGCCATGTTTCTTTGGCATGCATGCACTACCTATTTTTTAGACAAAAGTAATTCAACAATATGGTTCTGGGAACACTGATTTCAGGACTGGCAATATTCAGTCATTTAAAAATATATTTTTAAACTGTATCTGAAAAAACATTAAAAGAAATTGCCTGTTTATATTTCTGTGTGTTTCTGAGCTGTTAAAGTGTATGCTGTACATGTCCTATGTCTTTTTACTACACTAGGTGGTTTGACACATGCTAAAAATTATTGAGAGCCCATACAATTGCTTATCAGAGAAAGTCTGGCCTTTCAGGAAAACAACAAAAAGAGATTTATTTCAGATAGCTTTAGATGCTACCATAATGCCCTGAATAGCTCAGATCAATCCTTTTTTTGTGAGTGGTGTTAAGCAAAGTCAGTCTTTAGCTCTGGGGTTTTTTCCTGAAGCAACATTATAGAGTATTGATTAGTCTGTCTGTCATGAACAAGAGATTTCAAACAAAGTACAGGATCTATTTTCATTAAACCACATCACTCTTATGTGCTTATCAGGTACTGTTATTGCTCCTAAAATTGCAAGCTCCTTGGCTTGAAATTTTGTGGTGGCAGCTCAGTTAAGACTTACCTTACCTAAATTTAAATGCCTACAATGCAGGCCTCTAAGGCTGTGCTGCTCTTCTGTGCTTGAATAAAGAGCTAATCCAAGCTAAGGAGCTGAAGAACCATCATCATATGCTTGTGGGGAGACAAGGGGTGAACTAGGTGAAGGGATCCTGTCTGTGTGATATACACCACAACTGGAAAGAAAAAACTCTGTGGAGCAACAGAGCAGAAACCATCAACATTAGCTGAATAAAGATGACATCAAGTGAACTCTGGTAAAGAGAGAGCTGTTTAAAAGTTTGCATGCCTGCATCCTTTTATCTGTAATACAATTATGAAAAGAAGAAAACAATACTAAATTCTACTGTGCCCTGAAGTCTTGCTAGATGAGATTGAGAACAGAATATAGTTCTAACAAAGTGAGTTTTCTCTTTCAATAAGGTAATTTTTTTCATATTACATCTTCTGAATGCCTAGGATGAAGCAAGAATGAAATGCCCCCAGGCTGCAAAATCTCTGAATTCTCAAAACCATTGATGAAAACGACCCTGGTATTACCATAGCGAAATAGAGCAGAGACTGCAAGCAGCTTTGAGCAGTTGCCTAAATGTGTTCAGCTCAAATTTGCTTCAAAAGCAACAAGAAAGCTCCAGACACTTGCTTTCAAAACAACTACTTAATGCCCTTTAGTTGTAGCTTCTGTTCTGACCTCCTCTCTTTAGATATAAGAAATTATTCCAGGTTTTATTAATTTGATTTTCAGAACACAGAGTTGAAATGTGATTTTCTTTTATTTGATTTCCTCCTAGAGGAAGAGACTGAATAAGGCCTATAATTAACAAAGGAGAAATGAGAAAGCCATGGTAACCTGAAAACCTTTGTAAAGAGACTTGTAAATTTCTTGTGCTTCAGCTCCTCACTTTTAAAAAAAGAGTAACATTTCCCTACTATCTGTAGATTGAATTGATGAAATAGGTGGTGAAATTTTCTAATAATTTTTATTATTCTTTACAATTGGTAATACGTAACTTTTTGAGAAATCAGAATTTCCCTTGTATTATCATAAGTACACAGAAATTTCTCCGCATTATCAGGACTTACTTTCAAATGACCTCTGTCCATCAGCATAAAAAAAGGTCTAAAAGTATAACATTTTGATTCCTCTATATTTTAAAATTCCAGTCAATAAAAACTAATTTAGGTTAAATACAGAAAAAGCAATTGTGTATATAAGTTCAATCCCCCTTTTTTGGAAAAGATTTAAATGCAATGGATGGAGAGTATCTTATTCTTTCCTCTTTTGTATTGATTGTGTTCTTTTCATCTATTCTTCATAGATAATAATTAGTGTGTCATCAATATTTGCCATGAGACTTTAAATTTTTGTGTATTAACTAGAGGTTAATTATTCTGTCATTTTCTTATGCTGAGTGGGAGATGTCAAAGATATTAGAGCAGAGAATGTTAGTCCAAAATCGTCTGGAAATGCCTTATATCCTCAGTTTAATAGAATTTTTCATGTTTGTATGATGAACTGGAGATCTGAATTATCAAACAAAACCACTAGTGGTTTTTATTAGGCATATGCACATGCAATAAACTCAAAAATTAATTTATTAATGCATTGCAATATTTCTTATTAATAGGAATAAATTAATCAAGGACTTTCTATGTACAAGAGCAGTTAGAATCATAACACAGTGAAAAGACCACTTTTAGAAAGGCTTGGAGAACTTTCAGTAGGTGTGCCATTGTGTATTGGTTAAATATTATACCTTCTCTTATAAAAAGAGGACTGTAAGAGTTTCTGGCCTTGCACTAGTTCCATTCCACTTTCACCACAATGTTGCAGCTCTTCTTTGGCTGCTTGACTTTTTCATCCCACTTGTAGCTGACTGTCTCACTGTCTGTTTCTTTTTGGCTTAAAGGCTCCTTAAGCAGGAGAGATGATGTAGGGCTGTGCAGCAACTTGGACCTCTGTGCCTTTGCCCCACTAAAGTCCTGCACTGCAGCCTGACCCTGTTTTGACACACAGTTGGCTCAGCCTGCTGCATCAGATTATTTAATCTCAGTTGTAGGACTTCACATCTGCCTTTTCAAACTGATTTATTTTCCTATAAACTCATTTCTCCTGACTGTCAAGGCTCCTCTAGATAGCAAGGACTCTACCAACATTGATCCCAGCTCCCAATATGCTGTCAATGTCTTCTATCTTTATCTTAGCTGTGGCTGCTGAACTGCAAATACCAAGAACTTTCTGAGATTTGACAGTCTGTGCTGAGAAAAAGATTATATTTTGCTTTTTCTCCTGTGCTTAAAAATCTTATCTGATATTGTATCACCTAACAATCCTGATATAGTAAGTGAAATTCTGTAGGACACAGCAATATAGATCATTTGAAAAGGTCAAAGTAATAGCCACTCTCTTGCAGCAAAACGACCAGCCGGTTCAAATTAGAAGCTATTCTTCTTCTGTCAGACCTACAGTGTCTGAGTCCTTGTCTGCAAACAAATATACCATTTTAGCTATGCTGATATACATAAATCATCTAACTCTATGTATATTTCTCAGTAACTTCTCTCTATATGAATTTTAAGTCCAGCCTATTTTAAAAACATTCCATGAACTTCCCAATTCCCAGTTTCACATCATATCTTCTAAGTTAAACCCTGAAAACAGTAATGTGAGGAAATAACTCATGCCTACTCTGTACTTTGCTGAGTACTCTGAGTAAATAAACACATTTTTTGTTAAATATTTTTAATTATTTTAAAAGTAGCATATTTTTTAATCATTCTTTCTCTGTCTGTGAAGGGACACTGGGATTTTCTCTCTGTAAACTAGTTTCCTGGAGCTAGATTCAGATAAACCTACAGTTTCCACAGCAGATCATTCCAGTTAGCTCTCTGTCCCTTAACACCCCAAAAATGCTTTCTAACCATTTCTCGAGGGCCAGTACACTGAGCAGGAGCTTCCTCACCAAAATAAGAGAGGCTGCAGAAAATCTGAGCTGAGTGTGGGCTGAAGTGTTTGTCCTAGTCATAACTATTTTCTCAGAGAGAGGTCATACCTTAGTGATTGAGGCAGGCACGGGGAAGATGAGTTTCTTTCCTGATGGGCATTAATAGAAGTCAGCCTGTGTCAGTGCTGTAGCAAACTGCCTAATGTGAAAAAGGGCACCTCTATTCTTGAGCAACCTCAAAGCTGTTGCTTATTTCTCATCACATTATTTTTTGAGAAAAGAGCATCAACTGACAGAAAAAAATTCTAGTCTATATGTCCCAGGTGCCAGACTGAAACAACAATTTATTTAACTTGGGGATCATGGTTTTGTTTATTTTTTTTTAATTATTTGTATCAAATAGAGAAACAATGCAAATATAATGAATATAGATCTAGACATGGCTCAAAAATACAGTCTCAACGGGAAAATGTCACAGATGTTCTACTAGTCAGGTAAAATTCAGTACTACAAAAATAATTGCTGAAAGAAAATTATTTCTTGCTTATAATAAAGTCTAAAATATGTTGTTCCTGGAAACTTTCTTTCTCCTAGAGGAAAGACCCAGAGAAAATGCTAGGGCTTATCAGATTCTTCCTTATTGCACCTCCATCAGGAACTTGCAAGGATACAGAGTTAGGTTACATTTTTAATTCACTTTTTCTTCATATTGAGGAGACAAATCCCTGGATATTCCTAAACTGTGCTGATGTATGCATATATATTTATTGCCTATATAGGATGCCAGACTGTATGAAGGTATCTACAAGCTGAATGTGGTTCTGGTTCTGACTTGTTTAAAAAAAAGTTCTGATGACTGAAGCATTCTTTATTTCAAGATGAAGTGTGGGACATGAGTGATACTCTGGGAAGTGTTCTAATGCTGAAATAGGACAGAAGAGTACAAGCAGTATGTAGAGCATTTCCATAAAACCACTCTGTCAAACAAATGGGAAATATAAACCAGCAAAATAGGTTTTCATGTTAATTAGGAAAAAGAAACCAAACCAGATATTTTAAATATTTATTTGTCAGACTGGGATAACAGCCTTTATAGAGCACAATTTGCATAAGTTCTCAAGATACATCTTGTATACAATCACAAAACCATGGCATGGGTTTATACATAAAGTGAAAACTGGGACAGATTTACAAGCATTTTTATACAATTCTCATACTGCTTTTGTTTCAGTTTTTACAAGTTTTAGAACAAGTCTGTTTTGTTTTAATTTTTCCTGATGATTCTGGAAGCAAAATGAAAATTAAAAGAAATTCAAACCAAAATTAATATCGACAAACCACCACCTATGCATGCAACATTCACTGTGGAAACATTACATTTGCTCAAGGACTTTTCTTTTTTTTATTGTTTTTGCAGGGTTTTTTTGGTATTTTTCGGATTTTTTTAAACACTGTGTCTGCTGTACACATTGTCTGTAGCATGACAGCACACACATTAGTCAGCCATTGTTGAGCACCTGAGCACATCACTGAACATCAATAAGATACAATCAAATAAGGACACACTCACATGCTTGGATGTCAAATGTAATTAGTAATTTAAACTCAGTTTGTTTTAGAAAAATGTATACTTATTTACAGGGTAACAAATTAAGAAAACGACTCTCGTCAAATCATCTAGTTTTAATTATGGATATCTATATATATTATAACTTTTGAGCTCATCAATATATTTGCTTATTAATTTTTTCAAAATAATAAAACAAAACATATAGAAAACATTAAAATGTTTCTTATGATTTAAAGAGAGAGTATCCGGTTTCACTTATTCTTTCCATTTTCCTTCTAAAGGCAACATGTATTTATAAAGAGCAACTCATCTTACATGCCAAGTGTACTGAAAATTCACAAGGCATGTATGACTCGAGTTTAAATATAATGTAGATGGATACTTATGCTAAATTTCCTCTCTGTTTCATTACCTTTTTAAGTTACACTCACACAAATTTTCTCTGCTATTCACATAGGTATGTACATATCTAGATATATACTCAAATAATGAATCTGGGACATTCAACATCATAGCAATGAAAATAAACTAGTTAAAAATAGTGTCAGTTATGATTCAAATAATAATTTAAAAAAATACTATTAACATCTTTATGATATCTCCATGAAACTAAATCCTAATTAAATAATCTCTATTGGGCTCACACTAGCTTACAATATAATAGATGTCTTCTTTTTCTTCATCATCATCCTCAAAGTATGAATCAATATCAGCTGGTTACCAGCTACCGTATCCCACAACGTAACCATGCAAACATCCATCATCCAGAAAAATAACTCAAATATTTCCTAGTTCTTGATTTAAAGCCAGTTCAAGTCAACAGATTGATTGTTACTGACTTTAACTGGTTTTTGTTTCTTCCACACAGGATCCATGTAATGTAAAACCGTGGGTAATAATAAAGAAGCAGCACTCTTTGCCCCTGGATACTATCCCTTTAAAGTGTGATGATAAAGAACTAGCTCAAGGTTTATCCTAGAAACTCTTATGTCTAGTTTTCATCTGGAAAAAAAAAGTGGCTGTTTGCTGCTCATTGTATGCATACTAATAATAATGATAATGTTATAAATCCCTGTCATTTGTAAACACACACACTGTGCTTTTGCTCATTTTTCAGCTTGTTTCCACTATACAGGCCTTGAACTAAGAAGCAGCTTTAATTTCTGGTGTCTCAGCAGATTTATGCATTAAAAGAGTTAAAATGTCTCTGCTATTGCCTCCCTGCAATATGTATCTTCAAAGCAATCGTAGAAATGTGTGAACTCATTAACAATCAATCACTCAGAAATGATAAAAGCTGTTACCTCATCTAAGCATTTTTGGCCAGATAAAAGAAATAAAAATTAATGAGAAAAAAGAAGAAAAAAAATATACTGAGATACATACAAAACAGTAAAAAAATACTAATAGTCCTTGTTTGATTATTTTTTTAAAAAATATTGTCACGAGAGCTTTTCCTGACTACATTCACAAAACAAACAAACAACAAAAAAGAAACTATGCATTCAAACATGAGTCTGTGTTGCATAGAGTGATTTCAGTACAACCTCGAAATTTGGTAAAAAAAAGGAACTTGGCACACTTTGGTAGCGTTCTCTGACCTCTGAATGATGCTGCCTCAGAAAGCCGAGCGCGTGGGCCCAGGTCTGACCCACACCCACCCCACGTGACACAGTAGGAGCCCTGTTCTTGCTGCAGCTGGCCAAGGCAGTGCTGTGTTCCTCACAAACTCTACTCTTTGTGTTTCATGACAGGAGTCCAAAACTGCCATTTCAACATGCAGAAACATTTTGTGTGTTGTTCAGAGAACCCAAGACGCTTGCATTAAACCAGTTGCCCACAGTTGATTCTCCTCAAAGGCAGTTGTTACCTACAGCCGCAGCTATACCACCCAACAAATGTATTCAATAAAGATATTGGCCACATTTTTATGTGTGTGAGAGCAAAGCATGCCTGTCCACTGTCTCAATTAAGAATGATGACTACAAGCTTCCAGTAAGGCAGCCAGATACTGCTTGTTCCTCTCAGAAATCTCCATAGCAACTACCAGTGCGACTTGCTGCCTTTATAGCAAATCTTAGCAAGAACAAAATCACCAGCAGTTTGCACAAAATTGCACACCTCATGGCTTGCACTTCACACAGAAATTTTTTTTGTGGGTCTTTTTTCAAAGTACAAACACAGTACAGTCATCAGGAATGCAAGATAATCCACCAAGAGAGCAACACTTACGTAAAATGTACCCAGGCAGGATTTTTTGGTTCAATCGGGGATTTTTTTCTTTGAAGTATTTTCTTATAAAAACATACACAACATCAAAACATATAGAATTTTTACAATAACTCCAGAGGACTGTTCTTAAAATATGTGAGAGGTAGGGTATACATATACTGGTGAAAGCATAAAATTCAACATTAAAGCACACATCCTACTTCCACTGTCAGTGATGTTGTGTTTTTAAGATAGCTAATAAGATTTTGGTAAGATTGCTCTGCTTGCAAGTTAAGCAGGCTACCAGCAGGTTATGAATAACAGGAGTTTCCTTGGTATGTGTAGCATTAATATCATCTGTATGTTTCTTCTCATATTCCTGTTCCATGATGATATTTTAAGTTGATAAAGATAAACCAAAAAACTGTATGTGGGAAGTGTCATCAAATTAAATAGTGTAGCTTTTTTACAGTCAATCCAATTGCTTAATAACCTAAGCTTTATTTTTCCTTTTTCTAAAAAGCATATAGTGTTTTCCAGAAGAATATTTTCAGCTACTCTTGCACAACCTGTGGAAGTGTATTGCATATATTCAGAAAATATAAGACAATGTATATTAAATAATTTAATGAAAATTGAAAAGTCTTTTTTGGGCAAGAAAAATAAATGTCTGACATGTAGAAATTTGGTAATTTTCTTTTTAAGTATGCAAAGGTGATGAGATCATATTTCCAGGGAAACTACCTTTATTGAATCTGTGAAATATTAAGTGACTTCTGAGTAACATGGGAGTTAGTAGCATTGATTCTTCGGTTTTAAAGAAATTGCTATACTTTTAAGAATGGGAGAAAAAGCTCTCCTTTCTTCAAACATGGTACAAGGGAAAATATAACAACCAGACTAAGCCATGCCAGGCAGTAGTTTCTTCCCAAGTGAGCTAACTGCTTGGCTTCAAACCCCTGAAAGGGGGACTTCAAGCATGGAAGTGCTGACATAGCCTTAAAAGTCGCAAGTTACCTTCCTGTTTACTTCTTGCCTAACTGAGAAGCCATGCTGTTGAGTGGATCATACTCAGACATTCACCTGAGATAGCAAGAGGATATTCTTTATTCTAATTCAGCTGCATCCAGTCAGGAACTGCCCTGCTGTCCCTTCCCCTTAGATTTCAAGTGTGTCACTAATGTTGATACAGAGCCCTGCATCCAGAGGGTCAGTGTTGGCATGGTGGAACTGCTGCTCCAAAGTGCCCACAAAATAGCCTAGAATTCATGATCTCTCTACAGTTTCAGAACAAGACTGGTTGCTGAAAAACATAAGGACTAGTTGAAATAATTGCATTAGTCCCAGTGCTTAAGTCTCTTCAATCTCAAACTGATTTAGACCTTCTGATTCAAAAGGGTGGGGTGAAGTACAGTGTCACTGACACTGAAACAGCACTTTTTCTTTCTGATGTAGCGTGGTTTATAACCTGTCCTTTCTCCTCAAAACCACATCCTAAGGTATAGACGGTTCGTATAATTTTATTCATTACATTCTAGGAGAGTGGTTTATATCCATTGTTAACACACAGAAACAAATGAAATAATCAAATCTGATTCTCCACAGTATAGTTTTTGAAGGAAAGAGAAAGAAGGAAAAAAGTAATGTGAAATAACATTACCACTCTTGCAAACACCTTGCAGTTTGTGTCAAGTGACATAATCTCACTACAGCAAATTATCAGAGATCCTAAGGTGCAGAGGAGCAAGTTTTGCACTTTTGATAAGTGAGATTTGGAAAGTCAATCACCCTAGGTGCTTTTGCATAAAATGATCTCCTTCTGGTTGCACAGAAAACCAGACTGCGCTTCCCATCACACTACCTCCAGCTGCAGCCGAGCTCTGTGTTAGCACCTGCCTCCAGCTTTCACCATTTCCTTCACAGTTACTCTCTTCATAAAGAGTCCAACAACATGGAGCCCTCATATCAGTCTTCATTTCAAACAGCCTCACTTTAACTTCTGGGCCCAGATTTTCTTCTCCTTTTGCTGTGTTTTGCAGCAAAAATAAGTGTACTAGCCCTCATTTAAGTGTGCTTTGTAGCCCAGAGACTGCTCTTTTCTACTTTTGTATCCTGAAAGACTAGCTAAACACAATGATATCAAACTATATTCTTGAAGTGATGCTGTTTAGAGCAGACTCTGCATGTTTTGTGCCCTAAGCAGACAGCTCTGCTCAGTGTGTTTGTGCGGAGCTGACCAACAGTTTGTGCCAGTTTACTATTCTTTTTCTTAGATCCACTTTGTCAAGCCAGATATAAGCTTCCCCGATCAGTGTCTTTTTCATAAACTTCCCTCCATTGGAGACAAGCAGAATCTGTGAAAATAATAGTAATAGTAATTGTAATAATAATAATAACAATAATAATGATAATAATTCATCAATGTGCATAGTAACATAATACTAGCAAAACTTGAAAGATTCAGAAATGTTGAGCTCAAATATGCTAGGCACAGAAAAGAAACATTGACCATAACTTTTTATATAGAGTCACCTCTCCCTTCAGAGAAAGCCCTGTGAAAATTGAATCTTCTTCCCCTTCTGTTTCCTTATCATGAGACATAGCAATTAGAAGATGACAATCTTGAAAGTTAATGAGCAATTTGTTCACCTGCTGATTACCAAGGATGAGTATAAGCCAAGTTTTAAGCTACAAGATAAAGCTTTGTGCAGGTGAAGTACCAGCTCTTGTCAAGTCTGTGGAAGTCTGATGCAGACTGGGTGTTTAAGGCTCCCTGTGAAATGTCATCCAACCACACCTTTTCCAGATAAAGAGGCTCATACCATGCAAACAATACACTTTTCTTAAGGTCTTGTCCCATTCTGTGGATCTAAAGGTTCATTATACATGTTTCTAAGAAAATGCATTTGATAATATGTATACTTCAGGGCATGAGTTATACTTACACATTCAGAAAAATTTTAGCATTTCTTAATTCTGAGTTACTGAATTAACAAGCACAATGGTTTGGGGGTTTTTTATTTTTTGGGGTTTTTTTTAATTAACTTCCTAAGTTTTTCAAAAAGAGAAAGAAATTATGAAGATTTGCATTTCTATGACAGGATTAGCAGCAGATTTGTAATATTCACAGTTATTGAGCAGACTCAACAAGCAACAAGCAAGGGAAGTAACTGATAACAGCAGGAGGCTGTCACTCCCTGTGTGAACCAGCAGGAGAGAAAATAGGGCATTTTGTTGTTTGGTTTCAAAGATTTAGGCTAGAAGAAAAATGACAGGACACAAGGATTTTGTACTCTGCTGAAACCTCATGGCAGTAGACATGTAACGGAGCAGTAGAAGAACTAGAATTTCCTGTAATCAAGAACTTCAACATTTTTGAAAATTTTCCATTCTGATTTGGAAAGCAAAGTAAAAAATGCAAACTTTACATTACAAATAAAATTTAAAATAAATTTCAAAAAGGAAGATATTTGCAAAGGTTTTCCTGAATAGGTTTCCTACTTCCTTGTCCAGTTTTGATATCAATCGGCAACCTGGACAGCTTAGACACCTAATGGCTATTAGTCAACAGGTTTGAGAAGGGAAAATTCTTAGGCACTGAACTATAAGGAAACTCCATTCGTTAGAAAAAGTGTGCTTCAGGAAAATAGGCAGCCTGCCTTCACTGCTGATGGCTTTCTACATCTCTAGGTTTGGTATTTGCTGAAGAATGGCCTGCTCAGAGGCTGGAAAGCCAAATCAGAACATCTGTGAAATATGTTCTTCTGGGTTTTTCTGATTAGTATTGCTTAGAACATTATGTATTTCTAATTGCAGAGAGCCAGGAGCCAGAAGCTTATTGCCTTCCAGAAGGGTCACAGGTGAGTTGCCAAGGAACAGGGAAATCAGAGAAGAGAGGGAAAAACTGCCAGGGGCTGAGGAAAGTGCCTGTCTCAAACCTGTCAAAATGTTTTCCACAGAATGTTTTCATTCTGACACAAACAGTTTTGGGAAAGAAAATATTTATCCAATTTTTCGTTAGTTCTGTCCTTGATCCTTCTCCCTACTCCTCCCACATGGAAACCTAGGGCCTATCTTCTCTGGCTTGTCTGTCTCATCCTTGTTTCTTCTCTGCTCCAGGCCTTAAATTCCAGTCTTGTTATCCTGGATCAGCTAGTCTTAGTTTCTAGACCCCAGGGTTTCTATTTTTTATTTATTCCCATTACGCTGTACCAGGCAATTCAAGTTTGTCTTAGTTTTGTTTTGGGTTTTTTTTGGTTTTTTTTTTTTTTTTGGTTTTTTTTGGTTTGGTTTGGGGTTTTTTTTTTTTTTTTTTTTTTTTTCTAATCT
>VZTE01000869.1:1254764-1269573 GCA_013397775.1 Eulacestoma nigropectus | reverse complement strand
GTTTTGGGTTTTTTTTGTTGTTTTTTTTTCTTGTTTTTTTTTTTTTTTTCTCAAAAGCCCATGGTCCCATATTTACAACAAATATTCACAGCACTGGCTCCTGATTTTTAGACTGCTGTCCCTTGTCTTAATTTCTACCTCTGGTTGGTTCTCATAGCTCTTTACATTGTACCTTCTATTATCATGTTTGATCTCATCTTACTCCCTCTCTGTGATCTTATTTTCTCCCATCATCTTCCAGTTTCATTTTTGTTCTATAAATTCTGGTTTTGTTTCATTTCCCTCTCCCCCAAATCTCTTTTGACCGTGTCCATGTCTTTGTCCCTAAAGGTTCATTACTCAAATTCAGCATTCAAATTACTCAGGTTTGTGCTTTGCCATAGGAACAAATCGACTGTTAAGCTTGAAGAGCACATAAAAGCAGAAGCACTGAGTCAGATTACAGTTCCCTCCAAGCAAATCTTTTGCTTCCAAAAGTGCAGAGGGCAGTGTATTAGGCAGAATATAAGAACAAGGCAATTAAGTATTGACACTCTCTCAAAATACCTAATAAGGTATGTGGACCATTGACTTCCTGACCCACAGGCAGTAAGTTTTTATTTAACAGAATTTGATGTCTTTTGTCCATAAATTTCTCCTATCATTTTCTTCAGTTACTTTTTCTGTGAAAAAATTTAGCACTCACAATTTATAAAGCCAATACATTTTACAGCTCAAAATCCAATTTTCATGAAGCAGAAACACTTTTTCTTCATTTTAAACTTGTTTCTTGATACTTTTACAGGATACTTTTACAGGATACTTTTACAGCTTTCATTCTCTTTCTTAGCTCTGGTGTGCAGCATCAGCACATATCATAGAATCATAGAATATGCTGATTTTAAAGACATTGATCAGGATCATAGAGTTAAACTCCTGGCCCTGTGCTGGACACCCCAAGAATCACATCATGTGTCTGAGAGTGTTGTCCAAAGGTTTCTTGAACTCTGTCAGTCTCGGTGCTGTGACCACTGCCCTGGGGAGCCTCTTGCAGAGTCCAACGACCCTCTGGGTGAAAAACTTTCTCCTGATGTCCTCCCCTGACTCAGCTTCAGGACATTCTCTCAAGTTTTGTCACTGGTGACATCAGTGACCAGATCAGTGCCTGCCCTTCCACTTCCTGACAGGAGAGTGTTGAAGAACACAACGAGGTCTCCCCTCAGTCTCCTGTTGTCACAGAGCTCCAGAGGAAATGTTGTCAAGTCCCAGGCTTACTGTTCTTATGGATATGTCCCTCACTACCTCCCTCCTAAAAACTTGATGGATTATTTTTCTGTAGGATGCTGTGAATTCTTATTTACTGGTCTACCCTATATGGTTTCCTCTTCAAACCACCATTGGAAGTAAATTTTTTACAGGAGCTCTTAGACTTTGGCAAGACTTTATTGATCATTTTGGCTTTCTCCAGAAAATGTAAATTCTTAAATAGTCTTTTATTGAGTCTATTGAAACAATAAGATTTTAGGACACCTTAACACAGGAAAAACACTATCTGTTTTTGAGGGTCTTGTTTTGTAAATAACATCCATTTTGACTGTGATATTACTGATACAAGCAATGAGCCTAATGTGGGCACTTAGATAATCCAGACTAACTTTAGCAACCCAAATGCAGCTGTCTTATTCAGGTTGGTCTGACAGATTAAAAGGCATGTTAAGTGGATGCTGACATGCCCAACACTGCCTTTCATTTAATTTTAAAGTTGGCCTGCAGATACCCCTTGAATTGTTTATTCTTCTCCACTGACTGGAGGAAGTCTGAATATATGGCTTATACTTGTTGTCTCCTAATGTGAAAATAAATGAAAGTAGGTAAATTGAATCCAACCTGTCCAAAAATAAAACCAAGTCTGGCCATATGACCAAATCTGTCTAAGCAACTAAAGCACAGGAGAGGAACTATTCCTGAACCAGTTCCATGCATCATTTGATGTGTCACACACTGACAAAAAGTCAAGTCCATTACAAATGTACCAGAGAATATCTGGCTTGGCATAATCAGTAATTCTCAGTGTCTGAGATTATGATTATTGTGTCATATTCTAGGTACCACAACTTTTAAAGAAGTTGGAGAACTCAATAGAATGCTAAAATGATTTGGCATTTAGGCAAAAGGACATATGAAAGAAATTTGGTTGACTTAGCCTCAAAAAGTAGAGAGGAGAGATAACAGCCTTTCAATGTAAAACCTTTTTTTCTTAATTAAAAAGAAGATGGGTCAGTTTTCCTGTGTACTTTGTGAGGGTATTTAAGGATAAGTGAGCTTAATTTAAAAATATGATATATTTAATTTTGATATTGCACTAAACTTTCTAAATAAATAGAAAATCTTTCTTGGAAGGCATGTATAACTCCCTTCTCTGCGGGAATCTAAGAACAGATCAAGCCTAAAATTTTCAGTCTTGATCTATAAATACCCTTCCTCAGTGGGGTGTGATAGAGTAATCCATCTTTTAATGTCTCCTCTAGTCTGATATTTCCATTATTATATAACTGCATTACTTTGTTTGAAGTTTTCTCTTTTCAGCAAACAACTGGGGTAGAAGACTGAGCTCAAATGCCCACAGCACAGCACAGACAACATACAAAATTAGGATTTAATAAAATGCAGAATTACCTGAAGAGAATGCCCAGCAGGACTCAAGCTAAATCTAAATGTTTCATTGAACGAAGGCTCTCGGTCATGCCTGCATACTCTGGTTTTCTTCTTAATTATTCTCTTTTGAGTAGAGATATTGACAACATACAGCTTCACATACAGGTCTGGGGAAGAATAGTTCAATGTGTTAAATACAGAAGCTTTTAAATAATTATTGTTGTTAACAATTTCAATAGAGGGGAATTTTTGTGAAAAAATGACATTTTGTAAACTCATTCTGTTCTTTTTCACATGGTATAGAAATGGACCCACCCCACTAAATCCAAGGGAATTACTTTGTGTTTATAACTTTGTCATTAAAGGAACAAATACCTTGATGTCTTCATCTATGTATGAAAATATCATTATGAACATGAGATTCTAGTTTTTAAAAAGGCTTTTCACAAAAATACAATCCTCTACTAGTTATAACTGTTCTTTGATAACCTAGGGATTTATAATTTTTACTAAAGTTAAAAATGGATTAATTTTTAAAAATAAAAAGTAAATTAAAAAGAGAATTAACTTCTGAGAGTTAATTTGCTTCTACAAAATGTTTTTATGTTTTTACTTTCAATAAAGTTGCTCATAGGAGAAAAGAAGCACTTCAAAAAGAATCCTGCAGAATATGTCATCCTGGCTAAGAAGCAATTTTCTTTTCCATTTTAGTGATGATGTTAAATGACTTAAGATGCAACCTACTTAATGTTTTCAAAGTATCATGAAGCTGTTTTATTAGTGATACCTGGTAGATGATCTGGAGATTTAAATTTGTATGTGATATTTCTGCACTGAAGGATTTCTACTATCAGTTGTTCTCCATCTGTCTTCATTTCCTTCTTTAATGCAATCTTGATTTCACCCATAACCTGTGTTTTACCTGGAAAAGCAGAAAAATCAACCCTCATTAATGTAAAATGAAACAGAATGTATCTTTCTAACTTGGAAAGAAGTAAAATTTTCTGTTGTTTTTTGGTTTGGTTTGGTTTGTTTGTGTTTTTTTTAGTTTGAGGTTTGCTTTTGCTTTTTTTTTTTCTTATAGTTTTTATATCTATACTTATAGTTTTTAGTCAGAAGTGTAAAGATAATATATAGTTTCGATGAGCAAATCGTAGGTACATGCAGTACACTTGTATAACTAGATTATATGCTTCAGAATGTATTTGCCTCAGTGGAGTTTTTTTCCCAAGAATAGAAATTTCTCTAGGAGTCACTACAAGTCACATAACGGTGACTGCAATTCACCTTTTCAGAAACATTAACTACAAGATTCTGAAGTTATTTCTTGTTAAAAAAAAAAAAAGTAAGAAAAGAAGAAAGAGAACATTTAATAAAGTCTTACAAGATATTCAAAGGCGATGAAGTAAGTCTGGTGAAGTCAGCATTTCATTTCACCTTCCTGCATACATGGAGCAATACCATTCACACAGTTTAAAGGCGAGTGCTTACCGTGACCCTTAAAAGTAAAGGTAATTTCCCTACTTACGTGGGCAGAAATACAGGCCCACTATTTCTACATTTGACGGATTTATCTCTAAATCAGTTCATAGATGGAGAGAAGGCAAAGAAGGAAGTTTAGACAAAGCTATTTTGCCTTTCCTCTGCCTGTCCTCCCACAAGCCTTTAAAGAAGCCAGGCAGAGTGGAGTAGGGCTACATCTTCTAAATGCGTATGGTGGTGGGAGCAGAGCATCCTCAGCTCAATTCTGTCTATACTAACATCATGTCATAGTGGGGTTGTGCTTCTGTATCTATTGTCCTGCTACTGAAAATATTAATTCACCTTCCTCTTGTCTTTAGACATTAGTTCAAAAGAAATCAAACCATAAAGCCCGTGGGATTCTTTATTACCTTGTTTCTGATGCCAGTAGGATTTAAGACATTACTGAAAATTCTAGAAGCTTGTGTCAAGATGTTTTAAGGTGCAAAGCAATTCCGAAGAAAGTAAACAATTATGATACATCTGGAGAAGGTTCTCGATTAAAGAGTATTAAGTTGCCGAGCGGCATTTGGAGATTACTTCATGTATCACAAATATATAACAAAATATGAATAACTCCCTCTAAAAATGACAGCTTCTGTTTCACAGCTGTCAATTCAAGTTTTTTCTACTTTGAATAGTTTGGGAGATCATTAACAAAAGTGTAATAACAAATAATCACAGCTACAAGCTGGGTCCCCAACTCTCCTCACAAACCGAAGCTGGAATCTAACTTAGTTACAGTCCATAATAAATTTGTAATTCAGCCTCAGCTGGGACAGCATTTCACCAATTGTTTCTAAGGTGGGAGAGGACCCGTTATGAGGCAACTGGTTCTTCATAATATTTAATCGTCACAAAACCATTCCTATATATTTGAATATGCAACAATACCATCTTTCTCTGCTATACGGTTTTGCAAAGACAATGAAGCCTTCATCTTGTGATGGCAGCAGAAAAGGTCACTGGTTGTCTTTTTGAGGGTCCAATGCTTGTCAAGCACCAGTAGGCCACGGCCTTCCTAGAGAGAGTGTCCTGCAGAGAACAACTCTTCTAGGGGCGAGGCAAGCCCTCCTAGACAGTGGGTGATCACAGCAAGTGTAGCGATTTCTCAGCTACAAGTGATTCCAGCTCTTGTGATTCAGCTCTTTGCAAGATCACCCGAGGCAAACTCAGGGACAGAGAGACAGGAGCCTCGTATGGCAGTTCCACAGAGGTAGCCTTTATTGTCCAGCCACCCTGCGAAGGGGACGCCAGTGACAAGAACTCCCTGGGTCAGGGCAGACTCAGGCCCCTTTTTATGGGGAAGGCAGGGGGTGGGGAGAAACCAATTAGCCAACTGGATACAAGGTATTACCATAGGGGAACAAAGCATGCTGGGGTTGCTCGCCGTAACCTAGAAGTGAGTTGCTGGAGACAGTGTCCTTTTTTTTCCCTCAGGTCTCTCTTCTCCAGGGGAGCACAGACGGCTTCTGTGCTAGAAGTTCACAGCCCTCTACAATTGGTAGCTGGGATCAAAGAAGGAATGCTGTGCTATGTCCCTGTTATTATGTCCCTGTCCCAGATTCATTAATCTGTTTTAATGCCTTTTTTTCTGGAAAGTGTTGAGTTCCCATTGGGCCTATCTTGGTTAAACTGTGGATTTTGAAAGACTGGAAAGAGATAGAAGGCAATATTATAATGCCTCCTTTTCTCTGTAGATAAAATTCTCAAACCACAGATGAAGAGAGGACCCACCTGAAAGGTGTTGTTCAATCTGAATTTGTGATCAGTATTGGTTCTTGCACTGACTCCAGTTCTTGATCATGAAAAAAATCCCAGCATGGACAGTTGTAGGACAAGCCTAATATTAGTTTCAGGCAAACTTTAGTTAATCACAGTCTTTTCTGGAAAACGTACTTGGCTTATTTTGTTTATTCCTTCTCTGTTCTTTAAGCTCTATTTGCATTAGTTAGGACTTCCTCTTGATAGCCTTAGCACCTCCTTTTTCACTTAGGCGTGCATTAAACTTAAGATGACAGGAGGTGGTTTGGATGCCACTTGTGATGCCGTGAGCCAGAAAAAAGGAAAAATGCTACTAGTAAATTATGTTTGAATATTCCAACACCATTTCTCAGCATCTGGAAATTTTCAATGGACTACTCTATATCCCCAGATACTCTTTAGGACGAACAATCCTGCTTCACGTTTTAAGCCTCGTGGGGAAAACAATGATCTACAGCTGCAAACACATGAAGCATGAGAGCTTTCTTGTGCTTCCATACTAATTTTCATTTCTCCCACAGCCTAAGTGAATGAGCCTTAACACCAGCCTTATGAAACATTGCACTAAAATAGATCACCACTTCAGAACCCACCAGAATTTTGTAGACTCAGAAGAGTCTTATTCCTTCAATTTCTTAGCTTTTCCCCCTTTCTCATATATATTCATTACATCTTTCCTTTGATGGGTGTGCAAAAATAGAGCAGATGTGCCTTCTTTTGTGGAGTTGATTCTTTAAATGAAAATGAGAGATAGAGTGATGAAGGGAATGGTTAATAGTGAACCGTCTAAGAGCTGGTGAGAGTTCACAGTGGTATGAGCTGGGCACAAATGTTCTTTGGTGTGAGAGAAATAAACTTCCTCAGGGTGTCATGGGATTGGATAATCCCAAGGGTTGCATTGGTAGGAATAAATAAAAATAAACAGCACCCAGTTTTGCCTTCTTATATAAGTTTAGAAAATATCAATCATAAGTGATGTGAGAATAGAACTGATTTCAGGTGTTTTGGTATATTGGATGATGATAAATTCTACAATACAACTCTGAAAAAGTGATATTGCATATTATTTTTAAGAAAGTACTAATAGGGTTTCCCAAGGAAGTAAAAAATAATTTTTAACTTGAGCAGTAACATTTTCCTAAATAAAAATGATTTGCAGATGAAAGAGGTGCAAAACAGGATTATCACAGTGGCAAGGAACCATATAGGAAAACACAAAAAAAAAAAATGTACAATTTAGTTTAGGAAACAAGGAGTGAAAAAAAATGTTCTACAACTATATGCTAGAGTAAAAATTGAAAAAGATAAGAGATATTTAAGCTGAAGTAGTGTGGTATTTTACCTGTTTCATATATATCAAATGCACCCTTACTGATATACCACAGGAGGAACAGAGTCAAGCACAACAGCGTGTTCACTTTTGCAACCTGCCAACTGTAGGCAACCAATTCTTAAATATATCTATAGCTATTCTATGATGAAATACATCCATGGCTTATTTCATCACTACACACCTCTTTTTGGGGGATCATATTTATTAATAATTCATTGACAATTAAAAGATGGTGGTTATTAACTAAATTGCTGAAAAGTATTGGAGAAGTCAAGAAGTTTAAATTTGCTGTGGTGATGGCAACACCAAAGCTGTTGTTCTTGTAGAACTATCACACTCTGCACTGTGAAAGGTTAGATAGTTTTTCTATTAGTTTTAATTGACTGCTGTTGTAAATCACAGGATGTGTCATCTGCACTGTTGTTGTCAGTTCCAGAGATTAATAAGTATGGATGGTGCTCCCATTCCTTTTTAATCAGATGCCTGCTGTCAAACAGAATTACCCATGACAAAAGTAAGTAGTTTCCTCCATCATTCCGTGTTATCAAGGCTAATTCAGCAATGCATTAAATGAGCAAGTAAATCTCACTGGAGAATGGCAGCAATTTTATTCAGTTCAATTGTCTAAATATAAAATTCTGAGATAATTTGCACTTTTATCTTAGAATAAGTTGAATTGCTTTCTGAGGTTGACTATGTCTTTTCACGCAGATGGATAATGTATGAGTAGGTTAAACGTGGAAATTAAAATATGAGATGCCTAAATGCTGCTACTTGATAAACATCATACTTGAGTAATTTCCTGAATGGATGTCAGATGGCCAAAAAACAGAATCAGGAAAATACATAAACTGACATTTTGTTTCATGATTGTGTATAAACTGGTATGGGCTCTTCCGTTCCAGAGGAGTGACTGGGGAGTAATGGAGCAGTGGAATTAAACACAAAATACAAGAGGAAAAAAATATTCACAAATATTTTCCAACATTTTTCTTTCCAAATGAAGTTCATAGATTAAATTATTGTTTACAAAATAGGTAGGAAATGCTCTTCTGGAGCTTCAGGAGTCAGACACTTTATGGTGAAAGATTTTAAATGAGAGGAAGGTCCTTCTAAACAGCTTCCAGTGATATTGGCCTACTGAAAAGATGCGTAATTTCCTTAGGTCTTTATCTGTTTTGATACACTGAGAGGTTAAATTAATGTACCACTGAGGGCTCTGTACAGTGTTTATTGATAGAATAAAGAAATTTTTTTTATGTACTTTACGACTGTTTGTCTCATAGATATCTAATGACTTGGACTCAGATAATTATCTCTAACATGGTGTAAAGAGAAAAAATACTTTCTAGAATCAAGCAACTCAAATATTCCTAAGTAGCCCTGTTTCTCAATTATACAAAATCTTGTATTCAGCTATATTAGGATGTGTTTGTAATATTTGGAGAGTTAAAATATATAATAACATGTCATAAAATCTAAGTAATCTGAGATTCCAATCCAAATCTTGATAATTTGATTCAAAAAAGGAAAAAGTCACAGCTTTAAAATATGGGACATGATTAAAGAGAACACAAAAACATGGGTTCTGTCACAAGACCCATGTTCCTTAGTAGCTTCTTGTGATCTTAGATTTCATCTCTCGGCGTTAATAACATCTACTTCTCTTAGAGTTGTTTGGATTCAGTAACTGTGATTGGGTTTTCTGTGAAGACAGAGACTTTGATCCTGTAAACATAGACAGGACTTTGGTGTGTGATCCCAGGAGAAAATAGAAAGTCTTAGGAAGGCTGATGAAGACCTTGCCACTGTCAAGAGGGTCTCCACAGTAACCCATGAAGCTCGTACAGACATAATTTTCTGTCTAACACAGTGCTGTTGCAGCAAGAAACATGTTTCTGCTGGATTCCTTTAACACTATTTTAAGAATCAGAAGTTCATCATCCAGCATATAGCTGTGCTTCAGAAAAAGAAGCTAACATGATCTTATTGCAATAAATAATTTAGTATTACTGCAAATAGTAGCCTATATATATATAGTATATATATTTCAGTATTAGAGCTAAACAAATTCCAACTGAAAGTAAAGAAAAGTATTCAGTATAATTTTAAAAGTACATATAACAAGGAGTTAAAATACAGCCAAAAACTTCCAATCTTTTTTTAAGCAAATCTTTCTCTCTTTTTTTTTTTTACCATCACACAAGTTACTTTCAGTACCAGCTGTTTGCATTCATGGTGCCTTTCATCCTCTTGCTGGGGCATGAGCTACTGGCAAAGCTGCTGCAAAATAATGATGAATAATCTTCATAAACAATGCTTCCCAAGGTTTACAGGCTCCAAACTTTTCTGTCCTTATGTTTTTTTTTTTATTTCCTTCTTTTTGTCCTTTACCTTTTACACATACATTTCTTTCTCCATGAAAATTGCCACAGTTTTCTCTTGCAGGCTGGTTTTATATTCATTTTTTCTACAGTAAGAAAAATCAGACATCTAATACAGTTTTAACTACTAATTCCTCCTGTCTCACAGTGTTTTAAATAGATGTTGGATTACTATCATGGGTCTGTCTCAATAAATATGAGGTTGAATATATTCATGTCTTGAAATTTGTTGCTCCTCCTGCAACTGGATACTCAGTTTGCTCTTCACGGTGCAATCAACAGCTCATGGGACAAACTGAAGCTCAGAGAAAGATTGTATTTATTCAGCTCTGCTCTGAAGAGGAACTGCACCTGCTAAAGGTCCCTAGTATGTGTTCAGAGTCTTCTCTAATCTGCCTGTGGAAAGGCTAGGTGGTGTTATAAAAGAAGGGCTCAGTGTTACTATGATTTATTCTGTCCCTTACCTGACACAGGTAGGGACACTGTGCAGGAAGCCGTTCTCCTCTGAGATGGCAAACTCAGTTCCACTCATGATAAATGGCTCCCTCTGGGACACAGGGATGCTCCATGGTAGGAGCGGACAGGAACCAAAGGAGCTGCTCTCTTTTTTGCTTCCCTTTCCTTACCCTGAATTGTGGACTGCTGAGAACAGAATATATATTATGAGATGAGCTAAGGTCTTTCATTAATAAACCCAGTCTCCTTGGATGAGATGCATATGCAATTGTGTAATAGGGGAGAGGAACAGAACTCCAGCCTGCATGCCCCAAATCCTTCTTTTAAGACAAAACAAAACTGTTGTACAAAATGTATTTTGAAAACAGAGAAAGTCTTTTGCCTGTTGAGATTTTGAGGTGTGGAATATTTTCCAGAAAAAACTCCATTCCATTTATTGGTCATTCTGTGTGTGCCTCCCTTTCAGGGGCTTTATTCATCTTTTTGAAAGAAAAACACAAAGCAAAACAAAAACAAACAAACAAACCAAACCAAACCAAACAAAAAAAACACAAAAAAACCCAAACCAAACCAAAAAAAAATCAAACCAAACCAAACCTCAATTCTGACGGTACATTGATACCATATGTAAAAACTCTTGATCTGAAGTTATGTGATGTGTGGGAAAATAGCACTGATACTTCACAATAAGCTCAAATATGAAAAATATAGACATGTGCTTGTACCAATCCAGTTTCAACCAGCTTTATTTCTGTTGTGTGACTCTCTAAAATGTTGTAGGAAAACGTTCATGAGGCAGTGGGAAGAGTATAAGGAAGGAATAGTGTTAGAGGAGGTGAATCTGAGGAAAAAGTTTCACTAGTACCAGAAGTTGCCCAAGCCAATGACCTAAAGGACAGGATAGGGCAGCAAAGGTTTCTCTAGTAAGATTTTTTCTTCGGTATTCTAGCAAGACTTGTCCCTGCACCATAGATATATTTGGAATAAATGGAGGGAAAATAATGAGACCTGTAAATACCAAATTCAGGTGATCAGAGATTACTCCACAGGTTGATTTCAATGAAGAAGATGAACACAGAATACCTGTGTGCATTTGACTTGTAGTAGATGGAGAGAGAATAAAAATGAGGTGAGGGGAGTCAAGATATTTTTACAACTAACTCACTGTACATCCTACTAGATTATCTCTTATTTATATCTTCCACTTCTGTGGAATGGAATTCTTAGGTTCTAAAGTGATAATTCTATCGACATCCTCTCTTCAATTCCTTCAAATACCAGATTTCCCCAAATGTTAGCTCTGATTTAGAATTACAAAGTAATGACAGGGTTGATCATAAGGAAGTGTTTATGTGTAATGCAAACTCCCTAAATTCTCTAGCCAATACAGATAACAGCTCTTTAAGCTTTTGGTTTTTGGATGGATAAATGCCTTTGGAGGTGCCTGCCTTTTTTTTCAGTGATAGTTGAGAGGCAAGTTAACGGCTTTCATTTAGAAAATGGATTTTTCAAACAATGAAACTAGGCTAGAAGTATCATAATTAAAATTCACAGATCCATAATTTTCCATAACTTTAGTGAGAGAAAGCTAAAATGATGGTTGAAATTATTCTTGTGATTTTAACTGAACTTCAAAGATAGGTGCAGCCTGGATCTGAAAGGGGAACTGTGCAGTCTCAGAAGGAAAAATTCTCTTCAACCATCTTTGTTCCCTTTAATTCTCACCATAAATCACTGCCCAAGTCTAAATATATACTCATAGTCTTCACAATTTTAGCATCTTACATAATGGGACATATCAGACGCTGCAGATTCAGCTGCATAAATGATGGCTTGCCACAGCACATCTGAAATTTTGATGATGAAAGGCACACTTTGCCCTGGCTTTTTGTATAAACAGAAGTTCATATAGGGAAGAAAACTAATGTCTTACATATAGAGCAACCTGAACTTTGATTATTTAAGCTTATTCTACTGCAGCTTTACCAAGAAGAAAATGTGCTGCTAAAGGAAAAAAAAAAATTGCAAACTTCACGTAAAAGTCTGAATTTGACATACTCACAATTCAATAAAGTATATGCACAATGCTACAATAATCTTTTTGTAACACAGGATAAATATTTTGTTAAAGTAGGACGACTGAGTCTGCACTTTTTTTCCATGTCAGTATGAGAACACAAAATGGGTCTCACCTATACAGAAACAGGAAGGATTTTGCTAGATTTGGATTCTCATTTAAAAGATGACAGATTTTAAGTTACTTTCTCTCTCTCATGGTAAAGATATTTTAAATCATTTTTTAGTTTTGATATGCAAGTTTTTGAGAGTTTGACAATATAGTCTGAAATGACAAAATCCCTTCTGAGCCAGTCTTAACTTTCTCTGTCAAAATAATGAAAAATTCTACACCTTCTCACTCTGAATATACATTTGAAGATGTGAATAACACAGCAGATTTATTTATTCTTTGTGCCTACTTGATTTTGAGAAATTAGACATTCTGGCTGGAAACACTAGAAATCCTAGGAAATGGATTAAAGTCCATTTGGCTTATAAGATGATGAAAGTATAATGGAAATAATACAAGCACTTTAAAGTCAGAAAAATTGCTCCCATGGATGGTAGCAAGAGATAGTAGAAAATGTCCTTAAAGATATAATAAAGAGGATCAAATAATTAGAAATATAATTCAGAAGTCTTATGTAGCACAATATCAGAAGAGGAAAACTAGATTACCAAGTAGGTTTTGCATTTATTGTATTTACTTCTGGGAATACAAAGAGAGACAAATAATTTGAAGAGAATATTTTGTACTTGGGATGCAAATAAACATTCACCAACCTAAATTAAAATACACAGAGTGCTTAGAAAATGTTGTAAGAACAATGTATATCCTAAAAACAACAGCTAAAAATGAAAGGAATGAAACCAAAGTACTTGCAGGTTGCATTTCCAAAAAGTAGTTTTCTGTAAGGAAACCTGCTGACAACTCAGAAGTGAGCAGAGTGACATGAAAACAAAGTTTATTTATATAATGCCTGCTGAACTTGTGGGTCAGGCAGAAGCAAAACCAGTCATATTACATTTAAATGTAAACCCAAAAACATGTTGCATAACAGGAACACCTAGGAACTTCCCTGTTTGCTTTGGCAGAGGGCTGTTTAAGCAGTGATTTTTCATTCCTTGTAGTGTTTTGGACATAGTAAATGCAAAAAAAATTAAACTTCAAAGGCAGATAGATAAAATTAGATGCAGGTCTTTAGAGAATTTATATCACTAGAATGATAAATAGAAAAGCAGTTCAAGGGTAAAATTCTAACTTCAGGCGTAGATGTTACTTATACATCTAATAAAGACTTAGTTTCACTAGATAGGCTAAAGTTTTAAAATGTGGTAATCAAACTGAAAAAAATACCACTGTTTTCTGACTTAACAGTGAAAATAATAGTATATTTTGATATTTCTCCTTTGTCATAAAGCTGTCCTATCACGAGGATGTACAGACAGTGAATAGGACTTGGCGTAAGAACCACATATGATGTGGCTTTGTTTGGAGAGTGACTCACCGAACATTTACTGCACAGACAATAAGCACTGAGCCTGCACTGTTAGTGCAGTGGAACAAGCTGTTTCATTTCACAGCTTGGCCAAGTCATTTTTAGCCCATAAAAAAATTACTTAACACATGGTGGCATATGTAACTCTATGAGGCTTTCTTTGAGAAGGAGGTGGAAGATGGCATTTGTATACACAAATACGTCCATACACATACCCAAGCTACCACAATATGTTAGCACTCTTTTGTGCTATAAACCTAGTAGGCACACTATCATGATAGCTGGAGATGAAAATTTTTGGTAAGAACGTGCCTATTCACTCCTCACATCACGATTTCCAGATTCCCCCTCAGATTTATACTGCAGCTCTAAGGCACTTTCAGTGAAATATGCTTAAAGTCTTGCTCATACCTCCCTGGAGCTACACACTGGAGAGCACAGCCGTGTGTGCTGCACAGCTTGGGTACCAGAGCAAAAGCTTCTGCACTGACTGTTCATGTGGAAGACAGGTATGCTCTTATATTAATAGATTTTCTTTTGCGTACTTACATTACCTGGTGCAGTGGTAGCAGCCCACTGTTGAGATGCTATTTCTCTCTCATTAAATAAGAATGATTACTGAAATTATTGTTGTTAATAGGACTACAAAGTGTAAGAGTATGAGACATTGCCTATTCTGTGTGACAGTAAGAGCTGCGGTAATTGTAACAAAGCTCATTGTGACTAATGTACAAAAGAAAACCAAATCTGTCTTCCAGGACCATCAAAGTATTTTGGGGCTGGCTGTAGAGAACCTAGGAAATTTTAGCATAAAAATGAATACTTGTAATCACTACTGGGATTCTAGTACCTGCATAATCTGTCCAACAGAGCAATGGAGGATAATCCTTTCCATTAATCAGGATAAATATGAAATCAGCTCAGTCAAAACTAAAAAAAAACCTGTAAATCCAAATTTTGCTCTGGAGGGATGAACAGAAATGGTCTGCAGAGTATTCCATAGTATTATGCAGAATTCAGAGTTCTACAGTCCGTGGAGGACTGATGCCTGAAAGCATCTTACAGTAATGTGGACATGGTCCCTAAAGTTAACAGTCTGGAGAAATATTAATTTACTTACAGGTCCTGCCCGGAGTCTTCTGTTAAATGCTTTTTTTTTT
>VZTE01000869.1:1224320-1254725 GCA_013397775.1 Eulacestoma nigropectus | reverse complement strand
TTTTTTTAAGTTTTTAACCTTCCACCAGGAATCTTTATAGACTAATGTACCTGCTTTTCATTGGAATGCATACTTCACATTTTCCCTCTCATTCAGCACTCAGCAGTGCCATTATTCTATTTCATGCAATGCTGATTCCCTCCAGCTTCTATAACAGACATATCCTAAAGTTGATATTCCATTGCACTGTTGAACTGATGTGTATGGCTAAACTCCACATAGATATGCTTGGATAAAAAATATTATATAAAAACCTAGAGCAGAAGAGAAAGTACAGGGACATTATAGCACTTAAGCAAATCTACTCAGAGATTTGTGATGAAGACTGAAATGATGGAAAGGAAAAGAGAAAGGGAAAACGTGGTCCTATTTAGGGTGTTCATAAACTTTAAAGAAACCAGTTAAGTGGAATTACATATAACATAAAAAGTAATGGCAAAGGGCAAAATTTTAAGTCCATGTTCCAGGTGGACAAAATAATGCTACAGAAGAGGTCACAATCTTCTGTAGGGGTGAAAATGCCAAAAATGTTCATGAGTTTCTGAACTTCCATGGGGAATGGGAGAGATAGTAGAAGTCCTCTCACAAAGAAAGGTGAGCTGGGAATTATGGATTTTAGTAAAACAGAAGGGCCTAATATTCAGTCATGGGAGAATATGATAGCTTGGTAGCAGAGATGCAAGGGGAAATGATTTATAGTGCAAGACTGAAAATTTTCAGCATGATCACTTAAAATATTTATTCAGTACTTTTTAGAGAAAAAAAAGTCAGACTGATTCCTATCACATGCTGGGATCTCTCCCTAGTGCCACACAAAAAAGAGGTACTCAATCCCCTGTTTTGGAATCTGAGAGTTCCCAGATAAAGGGGTTTGAGACTATAATTTCTTGGCCTTCACCTGGATTATGTATTAATTCCACCTGCAACTGGAAAACTTTTCTGATTAAAGTTTTCTCAAAATGATGTGCACCAGAAAAGGTGAATGAGAAAACACAAATATGTTGGTGTTTAAATCTGTCTGGCTTAGAAACTCTCCCTCCCCTACATTTTCTGAAGTCACTGAACCATATACCATCTATCTGTAGATGAAAAGGATCCCAACTATTTTGTAACTAATTGAAAATACTTTTCTGCTCCTGGGCAGTATGCAGGCAATAGAACTTTTATAACTAGCTGAATCTTTTCAATAATGAATACAAAGGAGTATCTCATAGCGAGCTAATGCTCTGACATCTCCCACAGATTTACTTTCTGGCAATTGAAAAAGTTTAGTTTCTTGTTTTGAGAGTTAATGCTTCATTGACTTTATGCACTGAGGCCAACACTTATGATTTTTTCCAAGAATCTCTGAGGTTTAGTACTGCTCTTTTGAAGATGACTGTTGAAGTCTTGCTCATAATTTACATTTAAAAATTAAAGTTGTGCATATGGGAATTGAAAGTAGGGTTTTGCAAGACCTCACAAACTGAAAGTGCAACATAGATTCTTTGCATAATGTGATTTAAAACTTGCCTGATGGCTTTTGAAATGTAAAATACTTGGCACATGGAAAAAAACCCAAGCTATTATTGTTGTATACTCATTATTAATTTGTAATAAAGTATAGTATTGCATTTGTGATCATCATCCATGAATATGTTTCCAATA
Organism: Eulacestoma nigropectus; assembly: GCA_013397775.1. NCBI lineage: Eukaryota > Metazoa > Chordata > Aves > Passeriformes > Eulacestoma > Eulacestoma nigropectus. The sequence continues at coordinate 1,253,078 of VZTE01000869.1, read as the reverse complement.
CCTGAAGAAATCACTCAGGCTGTCTTTACAATTTCAATCAATTTAGAACAGAAAGTAAGAAGGTGTGTGTGGGGTGGTTTAAACTTGAAATGAAGACAGATTTTAGGAAAACAGAACATATATTCTCCTGGATTTTGAACTTATTCCGAAATATTTTCTTTCGGAAATTTCAATAAAATACTGTAAGAGAGAAGAATGAATACAAATCTGATATGCAGATTCATTAAACCTTCAGTTTAGGTTTACATGACCTGAAGAAAGATACCTTCCCCCGAAGAGTCACCATAAAGGGAGTCTTGATGTCATAAAGAATATTTAAAAACTCTACAGCATTTTAGAAACCTTAAAGAGACACAATATGACTACTAAACATCTGTTTGGAAATGGCTCAAACCCAGAAAAATACACTGTCCCTTAGGGTAATGTTCGTGAAGAATGACTTGCCAAGCTGGTGCCAGGTCATGGTTAGATACCACCCCAGCTGAGACACTCAGCACTGCTAGAGAGAACCTTGTGAAGAACAGTAAGGTACTATATCAAACTCCTCTTTCCGCGTCATATAGAAGAACCAGCATCAGGTTGCAACTTAAATGTAATTTGCGAGCAACCTTATGCTCAACAAATTGTTTCTGCATCTGTCAGGAAAAACAGTCTGTGATGTATATTTTCTCACGAAATATAAGTCTCTTAATTCTAGGTCAGAAAAAATATTAACAGCTGTATAAAATCTCAGAAATAATTTCAACTGATTAAAGGACATGCAAAATATTAAATGATTGAGGACAGAGGAAAAAAAAGAGCATTTGAAGACTAGTCAGTAGTTCTCACTAGCTTTTGACATTATTTAGTGACTTGAGCAGCTTTTTACTGAGTTCCCAACAAAAGTAATAAGTCACTGAGTACATAAGCATAAAATTAAAGGCAGAAATATTTAAATATGCAAGTATTGAGGTAGACATATAGATTAGCTCAGGAACCTTAACAAAGTCACTAAAGATCAATTCAGATTATGATCTACTGCTGGAAGGAAATGTTTTCCTAAAATCTATGAGCCAGCTTTCTCAAATTCAAAGTACAATATCGGAATTCATAATGTAAAATTGACCTGTGTTTTCTTCCCTGAGAGTGGGATCAAGTTGTCCATCTGATTTGGAAAATACAACATGTTCATACTCATATGAATTTAAATGAACTTATTGATTGGCGGTAGTGCTAATTATTTCTGTGTGGTGATTATCATTGTAAAATACAGGATTTCATGGCCAAAGAAGCTGAAGACCATGTTTTATTTTTGAAGTTATTTCAGCCCAATTTTACCCCCTCCTGACCAAATCTATCAGTAGTGTCCCCTTGTATGAGGTTTCGCAAGCAAAACTTTGTGGATCCACTGCTGAACTGCAAGTCTCTGAGTGCTGTTATATTTATGTTCCAATCAGTGTTGAAGTCACAAGGTCTCTCTATTGGTAGCTCTTCCAAAGAGAGAGAAGCTTTATTTGCCAGTCAAATCTATACATTTTACTATTTGCAGGTCTGAAATTTAAGCATATATATACATTGTAATTCAGGTGAGCGCCAATTTAACTTCTCTGCACATTTTCATTCCTCCTTCCCAACATAGTTTGGCTGCAGGAAAGAATGCAGACTTTTAAGCCCATGGTTCTGACCAAGGACATCATACTGATGTGGGAGACTGCAAACTTGCTACTGAAATGACTCACAAGACATTTAATTATCCTGTGCAAGGCACGCAACTTCTTATTTTGAAATAAAATCCATAAAATTCAGTAGAACAACATAAACAACCCTCTACGTTAAATAGAATTTAGCCTGAGGTGTCCATCATGCTGTCAATTAATAGTCATAATTTCCATCCAAAAAATCAAAATTTCTATCTCAGACCTTTTGTGAAAAATACTTTCAGCAGCTTGCACTACTTCTTCTTTGCAAAATTTTTGGTTTTATCCCTTAATAATAATAATGCTAGTGGTAGCGAGCAAACTCCTAAAATTTAGAAAGGATAGTACCATTATTTTCAGTTAAGAAGGAACTGAGGCTTAACAAGCATAAAAAGATAACATTACCCTAGACAGCACCAAAAATCATCATGTATCCTTTTTTCTTTTTAAATTCTGAGTTGTCTGAGATCAAATACAGTACTTCTTGTACATCTATTTTTTTGAGTGGTATGTATTATAGGTTTACAATCATTATTTGCACAAAAATATAAGTAATTACAAGCAGCTTTAATCAGAAAGGTCAGGCAACTACAGTAAAAGAGAGTAATTGCAACTAAATGTATATTGGTAATCTTCACTACTTTTCTAAACGATCTCAGAGAAGCATAAAGAGACAACAAAATAAGGAGTTTTCAAGCTTCATGCTGAATTTACTTTCTTTTTCCATGTGACATATAAGCTGCAGCAAAGGGGCATTTTTTATCAAGAATGCTTCAAGAAACATAAGGCAAGTCTGCTATCCTGCTGAGCAGTGTACTTTCTGATTTTGAAAGCTGTTTGTTATGCTTTGAAAACAGGCACTGGTAAAGGCAGAATTAACTCCTCTGCTGTCAAAAGACAAAACTGGTGCAACTGGCACTGACCAAAAAAAATTGCTGCGTTTTCCTCAGTGATTTACCATAAAACCATCATCCTTCTGCTCAGACAAGGAATGTGCAAAAAAAACAACCTGGCTTGGGTTTTTTTTCTGTTGTTTAACAAAGGAGGGTTTTTTTGTTGGTGTTTTTTTCTTTTTTTTTTAATAACCCCTTATTTACAAAGCCTGTGGTCAGATATTGCAGGTCTTGTGGTCATTAGGGAAAGAAAAGAATACATTAATTGTAGGCAGTTGCAGCAGGGAACTTCAAGCAATATAACCTAATTACTTGGGAGGAATTCAACCAGCTCAGTGGTTATGAAAAGCACTATGGAGTGTTTAATAAACATTTGAAGTAGATTGCTGCTTTAAACTCTTCCTGATGAGATGTTCCCTTAAAGAAAATTATACCGTCCTCAGCACCAGTCTAGCTGAAAAGGTTGTTACCTGTGACTAATCACTGATTCTTAAGAAGTCATAAACAGGCACTGGTGCTGAAAGAGCTCTCTCCATGCTCCTGCTTATTGCTTCCCACACAGTATCCCTGGCTTTGTCTCTCATAGCCATGGATGTTTGCACAGCTGCCTAGTGATCTCGTTGGCAGAAATGATCCTACTCACTGCAACATCAACCCCTCCCTCCCCACCCCAGTGTATTGATTTTGGGTTAGTCACCTGAATCAGCACACACCTTATGTCACCATGAAGGGTGAGATGACATTTTACAGCGATAATGCTGGTTTAAAGTGTGCTTTATGAAGCAATTGTAAACTGATAGGATGATTCACAGAGCAAAGGACTGCTGGATCTCTCCAGTCCTACCTCGCACTCACAGGGTTAACTGCCACATTAGATGAGGCTGAACAGAGTTTGTTCATAGAGTTTTGAAAACCAAAATTTTTTTTGTGTGTGTTTTTGTTGGGTTGGTTGGTTTGCTTTGCTTTTTATTTTCCCTTTTAGTCAGTTGGAATTTCCTTTACTTCAGCTTGTGAATGTTGTCTATTTCCTATTTCTGGCTGCTGAGCTCTGAGAAGAGTCTGGCTTCATCTTCTTCATACTCATAAGCACCCAATGGAAGGGAAGAATCCCTTCCTATGACCTGCTCCCTGCACAGCTAATTTTGCAGCCCAATAAGCAGGTAACAGTGATCACAAAGACATTTTCTAAATTAATATTGTTTAAAGAAAAATTGTTGCTTTCACTGTATAAGTGACTTTCTCAGAAAAAAATCTGATTTGAAGAGTGTTTTAACCAAGTTCTGTTGACCAGAATGGACACTGCACATTTTGCTATGAGAGCATGAAAAAAAAATTATTGCTTTGCAGAAAAAAGACATTGTCTCCAATGCCAGGACTTTCAGTACTTTTTAAATTGCTTTGGGCATCAATTGCATATTTTTAGTATTGCCCACTTTAAAGAAGTCTAAAGAATATTGAATCTGTTTTGTGGTCCTTGCATTATTCCCCAGATGTTTGAAAACAAAAATCTCTTTTCATAGCGCATCCATTTTACTGTCAACAATAAAGAAAAGCAGCCTCAGGAAAAGAGCTTTAAATATATCTGTGGTGCTATCAAAAAGTTAGCACTTCTGCATGAAAGTAAGTCCAGTTCATTCCAGAGTTTTGCTGCAGGAGATAGAAGTCAGTAGTGCTGTAGCATGAATGCAAGCCCAGTTCTTCATTGGTCCCTTTTGCTGGAGGGAGCTGGAGAGCCCAGATGCATCAGATACATCTTTCTGTCTGATTGTGTATGGCTGTTTCCTCTATATAAATGAACGTTAGTTGTGAACTCCAAAGTTTTCTAATACTGGGAATGAGTGCTCATGAAGTGAGCTGGACTCAGCTCAATGTGGAGTTCATCTATAGACAGCTTGGCAGTTCTAAGAGGTGGGCAGATTGGCTTCTGTCTCTTTGGCCTAACTGTTAGGCTGAAATCAAAGAAGGAATGTAACAGCTTGGGAACACCTCAGAGCTCAGGGATACTTCAATCTCTTGATACTCTTTGCTAGGAAAATCTAAAGAATGAAATTTATGCTTTTCTTTACTCTTGTTTTGACAGACATATGCCAAATTTCCTCGCGGGCTGCCCCCTCCCCAAACTTTCAAAGTCTGTGCTTCCAAACAGACCCATGGTGTGGAACATTAGAATTGTTTTATGCCCTCTCACTAGTTCCCACATCACCTTTGTCCCTTCTTCTCCACAGTTTCATCTTTGTTCCTCTAAGAGCTCCCAGAGTTCTTTAATTTCCACCTTCCTAGCTGGTGAAGGATCCTTGTCTTCCTTCCATTAACCAACAGTGAACTAAAGGTCTAAATGCTGATGAGTTTTGAGCCCTGAAGAAACCACTGAATTAGAGAGTGAAGTTTCCTGAACTGTTGATTTTATTTCCATGCCTGTCCTAAGGCCTAATTCTAAAATTATATGAGACTGCAGTTCAAATCTTAGATATATTGAACTGTCAGTGATGATAAATATTAGGGGCACTGTCTAAAAAGAGGAGAAAGTTACTAATTCTATGTGTTGTGTTTTAATATGATCTACTTGTATTTCCTGTTGTGATTTTTCCCTCGAGATTATAACAGATGTTAACTCTGTCTGCTATGACTCTTTTGGAGAACTGCAGCAAAGCGAACAGGGATAAACCCACTATCTCCACAGAGGTACAGGATTTAGAGAGGAGCATATCTGGTCTCTTTAGGCACCTAGAGCTTCTAGCCAGGTTTGTCACAGGTCAACAGGGGAAACTGCTATCTGCTAACATCTTTTGTGGGTAAAATTCTTTCAGCAAATACAAGACATGAACTCTTCTGAGAGACAAAACCAATTAGGAGACAATCAGTAGCTGTACTACAGAACACAAGATACAGAACAAAAGATACAGTGAATTGGGAGTGTTCCTACTTCTTTTTAATGAGTTTTGTGTCAATAAATGAATCTACGGAAGAATTCTACAGGCTCTCTATCACCTCTGCAGTGCTGGGTTGGTTGTTTTTTTTTTACTTTTTCCAGTGATATTTCAAAGGTGGAAAAAAGAGAGGACTAGTGTGGGGCTTTCCTCAAGAGGAACCAAAAGAGAAACCTATTTTATTGCTAAACTGATCATTACCCCTGGCAAAATTCCTTTGCCTTGTTAAAAAAACCAACCAATCAACCAACCAATCAACCAATCAACCAAAACACACAAACACACAAATAAACAAGAGCAACAAAAAAAAAGCCCCATCAGGCTGGTTAGAAGCCTTCAATTTGGAGAACTGAAAATATTAAACTATACAAATGCAATTAAAATAGAATTAGTACATGCAACCTAAAGATGCATGAAACTGGTCGATTTTTGACCTGCTTTAGTGTTCATTTTTAATTAAATAAACCTGGTTCTCTATAACAATTATATGTCTATTATTTCAAAATGGTTATGCTGTATCTGAGTAAAATGTTAACCCAAAACTTCTCCTTATTCTATTTTTCATGCCTTAATTAGAGCCTTTTCTAACAAATAAAACAAAAAAACCAAATTGACACCATCTTGTGCTTCTTGTTAGTTCAAGATAATTATGGAACTTAACACTCCAAATGGTAATTGCACTTAGTGTTGAGCACAGCAGCCGTTTTAGAACTGCAGACCAAATCAAATTAGCATTTTTGTCAAATAAAGTTAAATGTGCTTAAAAATTACTTCTTGATTCATTTAGACTAACATTTTACAGTGACTGTCACCTAACGTCTGTTGGAGATAGACCCTGCTGCTAGGATTCATCTGCCTGAGCATCAGTGTCTTTATCTGAGGGATTGCTCTTCTAGAATGTAGTTTGTCTTGTTTGCAAATAGATCTCTTAAATAAGTCAGATGAATTGTACCTTCAGAATGGTTATTTCACTGCACTGATTATAAAATTTTTAAGTGGCTGATCTTCCCATAACTCCCATGATAAAATTCCTCATTGCATTATCTATTTCAGAAGTCCCAGCTGTAATAAGATAATAAATTAGATTTTTTTATATGATAGACAAAACTCTAAGTTTTTAATTAGATAATTAACATAGAAACAGAATGAGTATGATACTGAAATAAAAATTTTACTACACAAAGAAACACCCAAACTACTTTATCAGGTTGCAAAAATCTAAAAGATCAGATTGTAATTCTCTTATCCTCTATTTAAGATTCAAAAGAAATTTCCAGTGAAATCACTAATCATCAAATTATTGTAAATGTATATAATAAAGAAGATCATTAAACTAGTAGAACACGTGAAAGTCAATTGTAAAACTGAATATTAATAGGATTTGTTGCCTTTTTATATCAGAGCCACTATGCAACATAGGTCTTGTCATTTTTTGTTATCCGTTGCAGTTACAAAGAATGACGTTCCTTCTCCAGATTATAAAACTCTTGAAACAAAAGTGGTATTTTGAATAATGAAGAACCCCATAGATACAGATAAAGCATTTCATTCGGAACCTAGGTTTGTTTTTTTATTTCCAGAAAAGTATGTCAAAAATCTATTAAGTCATAATATATATGTGTACATATATATGTATATATCTATGTGTGAGATTCAATAATTTATATATGTGCACAAATATCTATATATACATGCTCACACATTGTCAGGACTTAAAGAATGCAGTGAAATATCCCAAGACACTGTCAGAGAAGGAAGTTCCCATAAGATAAGGCACCACAACAGGCACAGATGGCAAACAGGAAGGCATTAATTCCAGTCCTAAACTGAGGTGAAGGTTTGGAATCAGCACACTGGACAAAACCCCACTGTGATGGGGGAACTTGCGATAAGCGCAGAAAGCAATGGTAGGAAGATGCCAGGTTGAGGCAGATCTGGGTAACCTGCCCACCATGGCAAATCGTGAGCAAGGAAATAAGTCCTTACACACATGCCAGCCCAAGTTATGGTAACAGCATCTATGTTCTGTGGATACCTGCGACTCAGATTGTATAAAAGTGTTACCCTCAGAAGAACACTCCAGGAACTTCCACCAGCAGGAAGACCAGAGGAAGAAGCGCAGGAAGGATGCCCCAGGAACCCATGTGGTGGTGACTATATTTCTACTTAATGCCTCTCTCTTTCTTCTCTCCCTGTCCTCCCTTCCACCCATCTACTCTTAAATAAAATTTGGATTATTGACTTTGGCAGATGATCTCATCTGTTCCTTAATTTGGGCAGAAGCATCTTTGGATAATCAGATCCTAGCACATGTGTACTCTTATATGTTCATTTGTCCAAATGTTAGCACATACATCCTTGAAGTAGACTTGATCCTAGCACTCCACCTTGTCTCAGCACAAAGTACTTTGTTGAATCAATCAACTCTAAATACTTGGGCTCAAATTTAAGTTTATGAAGTTAGAGTAATGTAAGTTAATTTCAAATTGCTGATACCACTTTTGATCCTAGCATGTAGTATTAAACAAATTTTTCACTTGAAATAGTTCACAGATCCTACCTTCCCTTTCATAATTCAACTGCAATAAAAAAAGAAAAAAAGATGCAAAAAAATGCCACTAGCATCAGTACAGAAACCAACTAGGGGAGCAAAAAAAATAACATGGTTTGGATATTTCTCTGAATACAAGACAGATGATCTGAATTCCAACAAGTTTGTGTTGCAAAGGATTCCTTACATTTATGTAAGCCACTTTCCGAAATATAGTTCTGCTTATTTAAAGTAAATACAGTACAGTGAGTCAGCTTTGTGTTAACCTGGGGAGTTAAAGATCACGTATCGAGTAGGACAAAAATGTTGCTACTCTAAATAATAGAGTTAAAGCTGTTGAGTCTTAGCTCAGGTTTGCTCAGAGGACAGATTTCCCACCTTCAGGAATTATTTGCAGAACTTTAGTTGGTCAGTCATCTAAATGCTTCAAACTTGATTTTTCTGCACTCTCCAGCACCACTCCTGTATTTTTCACAGTACTTGAATGTTTCTCATTGTGTGATCCCTCTTCTCTCATGCCAATATTAGGCTGCCAAAATTTCAGTGACTTTAATGAAGTACAGCCTGATCTAAACTGGTAAACATTATTCATCCAGCCCACTACATCTATTTGTCTGTGTATGTCACCTGTGTCATTGATAGCATAGGGTCAAAATGTTTCTAAATTGTAGTAACCGAAGTAGGCCCCAAGAGCAAGATGGACATTTTGTTCAGGCCAGCCTGAACTTGTGTACTTGCCTGGATGGTAGGAGGCAAGCCTGAACTTGAGTATTCATGTAGGGGGGTAAGATACTAAGATAGATGAGTTAATTGTGTATCTGCACCTGGGAAAGGGGGGCTGAAAATTATGCTTGAGTGAAAACACATAATAGATGATCGTTTGGGGGGTTTTGAGATTTATGCTTGGATAAATAATTAATATATGATTATACAACAAGAAGAGTATATAATGTAAGCACCTGAAATCCATGTTGGGGATTGATCTGGGTTTGTATCCCTCTCCCCCGGTGCCTTAATAAAAGCACCTTGCATGTAACCCGTCCGTGGTTATGTGTTTCTATGCTAACATCATGACCATGTATAAATATTCTATAACTCATATAGTGGTGAAGCAACATTTCCTGTGCAATGCAGTGGAATATATTAATTTATTTAAAAATTTATTGCAGAACTCAGATGGGGCAATACCGAATCCCAATGGCAAAGCTCCCTTTAACTCAATGAAAGCAGTCTCTCCTGTCACAAGCATCACCGGCATCCCAAAACCTGCCCGGATAGGTGAGGAGAGAGCAGTGGAATGTTGTTTACCTGGACTTCAGTCAGTAAGGCTTTTGATGCTATCTCCCATAATATCCTCATAGACAAAGTCAGTAAGTGAAGGCTGGACAAGTGGACAGTGAGATGGATGGAGAACTGGCTGAACAGCAGAGCTCAGTGGGTTTTGGTCAGTGGCACAGAATCTGGTTGAAGACCTGCAACAAGTGGGGTTTTGATACTGAGTCCAGTCTTGTTCAGCTTATTCACCAACAACTTGGATGAAGGGGTAGATACTTTCCAGCAAATTTGCTGATGACACAATGCTGGGAGGAGTGGTGAATACCCCAGAGGGCTGTGCAGCCCTTCAGAAGGACCCCAACAGGATGGAGAGTTGGGCAGAGAAGAACCTTCTGAAATTCAACAAAGACAAATACAGGGTCCTGCCTCTGGGGAGGAGCACAGTTTAGACCTGCTGGAAAGCAGCTCTGCAGAGAACAGCCTGGGGGTCCTGGTGGATAACAAGCTCTCCATATACTTTTCATGTGCCCTTGTGCCAAGAGAGCCAATGGAAGAGCATTGTCAGCAGGTTGAGGAAGGTGATCCTGCCCTCTACTCAGTCTTGGTGAGGCCACATATGCTGTGCTGTGTCCAGTTCTGGGCCCCTCAGTACAAGAGACATGGAGCTCCTGGAGTAGGTCAATCAAGGGGCTATAAAAATTATTTCCTGTTATGAGGAAAGCTGAGAGAATTGGGCCTATCCAGCTTTGAGAAGAGACAACTGAGAGGAGACCTTGCCAATGTCTATCAGTATCTGAAGGGATGGTGACAAGACGATGGGCTGAACTCTGCTCAGTGGTGCCAAGCAATAGGACAAGAGCAATGGGCAGAAACTCATACACAGCAAGTTCCACCTCAATACGAGGAAGAACTTCTTTATTTTGTCGGTGACCAAGCAGTGGAACAGATTTCCCAGAGAGAGTGCAGAGTCTCCTTCACTGGAGATATTTAAAGGCCATCAGAACAGATGGAAGGGCAGAATGCACAGTGTGCTTTATCTAAAGTTTCCAGATAGAAGCACTGTCTTTTCCACTTATGCCGATTTCAAAATGAGGCAGAAACCTTGAAGTTCCTCTGCTGACCATCAAAGGTACCTTGGTACCATAAAACAAGTGTTTACACAAGACTTAAAGCACTTCAGTCAGTTGAGAAATAATGGAAATCTCATTTTGTCCTTATAAGTGACTGCATTATAAAGATCAGGTTATTCATTCAAATGATTCATTAGGAAACTAAGGAAGATGTCAATTTTATGCATCCCTTCCTAATTTTTGTTGGGATTGTTTTAATTAAACAGTAAAACTTCATCAAAACTTGTAATTTCTTTAGGAAATCTGCTCAGATAAATTTTTTGGACCTTTATTATGAAAAAAAAATCTGCTATTGTTTAATTTGGATTATTAACATAAAAATAATCATTTAGATAAATTCACAAAATGCATCCAAAAAGATCTGATATCTTTTTTCACTTTGATCTATGATCATAACAGACACAGTATCCATAATAAAGAAATTTCTGCTCAAAAATCTAGCAGAAATTGGAATAATCATTCCTTTTGGTCAATGCTTTAAATATGTATCCACAAATTCAGTTGATCCCAGAGAGGGGCAGGGAAAAAAGATGTGTTTGTTGTTTGTGTGTGTGTCCTTTCTCTCAGGATTTGCATCACTTCCTATTATATCCATTTTTCAAGCTGTCATCAATTTAGAATCTTTAGCCAGTGGCAGAAAATTGTGTTTGAAACAAATTACTCAGCTTTGTTCAACAAGAAAACTGCAATATTTAATTTTGGAATTTGATTCAGAACAACTAACCTGAGGGCTGTGGATTCTGCCAATAAAGAGGGAACTGATTTGTCATATTATAGTTTGGTGTAGCTGTGATTTCAGAGTGGTTTTTCCCTTATAATGTAAGAAGGTACATATCCAAATTAATGAGACACTTACGGGGAGGTTATGGCCTCTTTGCCTTTCCTCCTTGATAGATATGTTCTTGCATACAAGAAGGTAGATTCAACAAGACAATGTCAAGAGTCTGGGAAAAAAGCAGTGTACAATGACACATTAGTTACCGGCTTTTGTCTGGAGAATGAGAAATGTTGTTAGGAAAACAGGCTTTGCCTCACTCATGCTGCCTTTCTGGTTTCTGTCGGAAAACAGTATAGTTTGGCATTGTCTCCACTGCTGAAGATAAATTGTAAAAATCTATTTCCCGTGCTGCAGGATTTTTCCAAGTATCCCCAAACTTATCTGAAGGTAAGCTGTGTCTTCAATATATAATTTTCTTTCTATAATTTTGCATATCTGGAGTAGCTCCTTTAATCAGTGGAACAACACCTAGGTAAGGTGTGGTTTCTAGGAGAGGTGAAGAGCATCTCCTAGGATCTGCTTCCTAAATTCTGTTTACCTTTTGCTGTGAAAGCTCTTTTTGTGCCCAAAATGTTCACCAATAGGAAAAAAAAAAAAGTCATGTTAATTTTCTTTTATTCTTTTTCTAACACTGCTCAAATTCCTTTCTTTGGAAATGGCAGCTTTCATGCACAAATTTATCATGGGCTTTAAAAACCTATTGTTACCTATTGTAACTGATAGTTTCTGAATCATAACAATCTGTATTACAATTTTACAAGAATTTGTATAACTTTGCTTTGTGGATGTGTTTGAAAAGGATGCACTGAATAGGAAGGAAGATAGCGTAGATATTGTGTAGGCTTCACTTTTTCAAATATAATAGCACGGAAAATGTGCCTCTATAAAGTCAGAGACTTGCATACTGCTTTAAAATATAAAAAAAAAAGCCCCAAATATTCTTAAAACCAACATATAAACAATGAGATAAGGTGTCTTTTTTTGTTAATCTGTCAAATGTCCAGACACAAGACAGAAAGATTCCCTTTTCTCTCCTTTACTTGCCAAGAAAGAAGGACCTCTTTAGACAATCAGACTACTCAAAAGGGCATAGCTTATAAAAAAGGCAAATAATTGCATTCAGATCAATCCAATTCCTTCAAGAAAATAACAGAGTGTTCCACGAATATGAATGTGTTTCTAAAAAGCTAAACACTCAGCCAGGCAAAGCCAAGGCAATCAGGAGATTGGTGAATAATACTGTAGATGAGTAGTGGGGGGAAACAGCAGAAGAATCTACTACATACTCAGCAGGCATTGATGAAAGATACATATGGGACTAGTAAACCACCCAAACGGATTAATTACCGTAGGCAGTGTGTTATCAGGCTTCTGAAAAGAATGTGGACTTCTAGGTATTACAGCAGTGTGAAGCATGAAGGCAGCTGTATGTATCAGATGTTTGACCCAGCTGATCTCCAGCAGATTTCTGCATTTTCCAAGGCATGTAAATTCAGTCATGCTAAGTTGTTACCACATCACAGTCAGTCAGAGCGCAAAGCCAACGTGGCAGACAAAAAAAAAAATCTGAAGAAATATTAAAAAAGAAGGTATGACAGCATATGAAAGAAAGCATACCAAAGGGTGTTTCAGAAAACAAAGACCTCTGCAGTGGATGGCATTAAAATACATACAAACCTGGGACCATTTCGTAGCATTAATCTCATTAATCTCTCTGATATGATCCACCTAAATATTAGATAAAGAAGCTAAAATAAATGCTTTAAATTTTCGTTATAATCTTTTGTCTCTTAACAGATAGTAGAAAAGGACTGGCATTCCAGGTAGCTGACAGTGAAGGAAAACCTGAATACAGCCTTGGCTGTAGGAAGAATCAGGTTTATGTCTATTTACATGTGGATCTGGGGTCATTTAAGATTTTTAGTGAAATTGGAGTGTCTGATCTGGAATGTCAGATGTGACCAAGAATCTGTGGGATACCCATAGCTTTCTGGAACAGCAACTGGATTGAGGCAGAAAAATAGAGTATTTAAAACAGCAGAATACACCTATGTTTGAAGACCCTGAATCCCTTTGCAGATGAGGATAAATAAACTTTTGCATCAACTTCTGATTATATCAACTTCTGTACACAGTACATTACTTTGAGCCACTAGATTCGTCTAGTCTTCTGTCCATTTGATTCCTTCCCAGTCATAGCCTAGTAATGTCAGAATAAATAACGCACAAAAGGGAAGACCAATGTATAATAGCCTAACGTAATTACAAATGCCTTTAGAGGACAAACTGTTAGGAATTCTTTATGAGAAAAACACACACTGAAGCTTTCCCCTAACAGACAAAACAATATTCACATACTGCTGCAGCAGATAACACATTTCATTAGAGCTTCAAGCCTATAAGACTACTGTCATAGGATGCAATAATTAACATTATGGAAAGCATATTAATCTGAAAATAAAGTGGGGACAAAGCGCAAGGTTCTAGTTATAGATATGAAAGCAGACTCAACCACAAGACTTGGACATATCTAGGCATTGTCATCATAGGAAAGATTTATATTCATTCTAATGCATTGATTTTTAAATCCTTCTCTCTTGGAACACAATTTATAGTCCAATAATTTTGAGGACTCTAACATGCTAAAATAAAGATCAGCTGAAGTCTAATTTTAGCGTGCCATGTGATCCCACCTGGAAATGCTCTAGATTTATCTTCACATAAACAGTATTCCAAAGTAACAGTCTGAGTATCATTCCAAAAAAGGGGCTGTGTTCAAGAATATGCAAGGGTAAATAAAAAAGCTTTTTTCTGAATCCCAGCATAATAATTTAATTTCTAAGTAAGTTATAAATTATACTAAAAAAAAAATCAAGAATATTAAGACATTAAGGAGTTACAAAGGATTGCTCAGTATAGAAATGGGTTATGACAACCCCGGGTTTTGTTTCTTTTAACATTTCAAACAAATACAGCAAAAGCGAAGCTCTGATACAGAACTCTTCCCTAGAAACGGCTGTGTTATCATTTGTAGGCAAGCTTAGGAAAATCTATTTGCAGGAAGTGCTTGATAAAATATGCTATATTTGTGAATGGAAGCTCTTGGATTTGGATTCTTATTTCTGCCCTTAAGTATTAATTTCAGCAAGCAACTGAGCTAGAACATAGCTAGAACATACCCTTAACATTACTGTTAAGGATAATCAAGCAGTAGAACAGAGTAATGAAGCTGTAAAGTCTTTATCACCACTAAGAACTTTTTGGTGCAAGTAAACAAAAGCCTTTTAGGAACAATAGTGTGCCTTGAATCATTGGGATGACCTCTTCAAGCCTCCTTAAGCCCATTCCTGCTACAGAATAGTCTATATGTATTTGAGTACTGAAAATTATTGACTGTAAAAGAGATATTTTACTTACTTTTTTTTCCTTAGAGTATGCACACAATTCCAGGTCCTAATCATACTGCTAAATGGAAGAGATCACCTAAATTTTCCAGGAAGCTGACATTTAAAAGCCCGACTTGGTAAGTCCTAGTTTCTTTTTCTTGACAGAAGTGAAACCATTTAGGATTGAGCAATTCACGTTCCATCATATTAATGCCTCAACCTGACTTTTACTGATGCTAAATGAACATTCATCATGAAAAGTGACTCTATTTCAAGGTGGTTTTAAATTTACTCACTAGGTGAAGCAGCCCTTCTTCAGACTTGCACCAGAAAAGGGTCAGGTCCAGTTAATCACATTCCAGCACCCTCACCTTCTCTCCATTTTGGTGAGGGGATCACTCTTTTTTCTTTCCAGTGTTGACAGTCTTCATTATTAACTGGTATTTATACTAAACGTGTCAGGTAGTATTAAATCAGATTTCATTCATAACCACATCTTATTAAAAGACATAGGTTACAGAATTCTACTGATTGTTTTCTTCCCTAGAAATGAAACCATGTATCTTTGTCAGATTTTTGACAGAATTATCAGCATGCTGATTCCCAGCCCAAACACTCTGAGTTCACTGCAAGAAGTCACTAGAAGAAACTTTCTGAAAGTTCCAAGAAACTTTACATTAATGGAAATGCATTTAAGAGCTAGGCCAATAAAAGTTATTAATAATATTAGGCAAACAAATTAGCTTTCCAGGTGATTACTGAAGTATCACTTCAAAGGGGTGATATTTTGGTTTTTAGAAGAAATACTTACGTTTTTTAGCTTTTTCCTTGTTTTGTTTGTCATCTTAGCATTTTTTTTTAAATTTCAACAGATCCCATGGGAAAAGCAGAATTTTTAGAAATAAAACTCGAAAAAAATCAATTTCTTTTAGAATTATCTTGAGACATAATTTAAGGGCTAATTTCCTTTTAGTCAAAGTTCATACAGAACTCAGAATTGCAGAAACTGTAGGCCAGCTACTAGTTAATCATATTCTCCCTGTATTACTTACTTCTCTTTTAATGACACTTTATAATGACAATTCAGGAATAGGCTGATTTGTAACACTATAAATCAATGTTGTTTGTGATGTGGATACAAGAACACAGAACTTGTCCTTTTTTCCCTCTATTTTTTATCTCTGGCTGCAATCTTTATTCTTATTTAAATTCTTTCTGCTTCTTTTTTAGGAAAACCAGCTGGATTATATCGGCAAATACCTCAGGAAGGCAGAACTATCTGCTCCAATTATTACTGGAAAGCCAGGTGGGAAATTAGAGTGTGAGGCCTACTTCTCAGAGTTTAGAGAGGAAGCTGATAATGTTTAGGTTTAGAAGGCTGCTGTTGTTTATCTTTACTCACTTTTTAAAGTGTGGGTTTTAGGCATTAGTAGTAAGGCTATTCCTAGCTTAAGGGAGCATGTATAAAACATAGACTTCTTTTTAAAAAACGAGAGAGGATAAGGACTACTGTCAGTGCATAGGCCTGATTCATTGCTTAGGGATCCCCTGTGACAGAAGAGCATATCTGATCTTTTCAATTCTTAAAATCAACATATGATAGGCTATCTGCAAGTGCTTCCAGTACTTGTTTCCTTATTCCCTTATGTTCTTTTTTTCCTCTGTAATGTAGCAGCTGCTCATGTGAGAAATTACCCTTGCTGGTACTTTCTGCTTTAAATTTTGTTGGCATTGATTAAAATTACGCTGTCAAGTAGTAGATGGCAGAACCTTGGTAGAAGGCAATGGCAGAAAGCATGGTTGTGATTTTATATTAAAGACAGTTTAACCAGTCAGGTTGAATTTTAGTCTTTTTATTTATAGAGATAGTAGAGAAGTTTGGCAATTCTTCTTTCAATTAGATATCTTCCTGGGAAAGGATCACATTTTAATCGGTAATATTTTATTTCACAAAAAAGACCTCTTCTACATGTAAATCAGAAGGGTAATAGGACTATAAAAGCAGATATTACAGCCACTAAAAATGAGTTTTAAAAAAGAGATTAACAGGTTTATACTGCTCTTGAGGAAAGACAATGAGAAGGTGCAGCAATTTCTTTTGCTATGTACCTGACATGAACTCAAAACCAAAAAATGCAATTCAACCACTGTTCAAGTCAGTGCTGGTAACATTTCAGATTGTCTATGTTTCTCTTTAAATTCATGGATCCATATCCATTACAATCAAGTCAACATTCTCATACTTGGTCAGTACAAGACTGTTGATTCAAGAAAAATACTTGCAAGTCCAGACTTTTTCCAGGTTCTCATACATTTTAGTATATGTTAGGATTAAATGTGCAATACTCCTGAATTATTTGAGTTATTGGGAAGGCAGAAACTTTCGAAGATAGTATTTGACCTAAATAGATGATGCCTCCCGTGGTTTTGAGTTACCAGCCTAAAAAGGCCTTAAAAAAAATTGCATCAAGCCTTGGTCCAGAAACATGGAACTATTCTCTGCTATGGTGAAAGTGACTGCTTCTGACTCGGTCATTTATTGCTGATCTATATACTGTTAGGTATACTGTTAGTTATACTGCTAGGAGTCAGGAATCATATTACAGAAGATAAAAATTTTCAGTTCAGTTCAGTTTAACTACATTTAAGAAAAATAAATATGTGCTAGTTTATGATTTGTAGGTAAATTGAAGATTACTCTTGCTAGTAACCTTCAGCATGTGAAGTCAGAGTTCCTCTGTCTATTCAGGCACTTCCTGACATAAATATAGAAATGAGCAGTTGTATGCTATGTAATGATACTTGCAATTTTCCTTGGGAATAACAGTTCTCAGATTCCTGCTACCCAATATTATACATGTGACATTCTGATGTTACTTCAGTAGTTGAAACAATCCAAAGGCAGGAAACTAAAAAGAAAGTGGAATTTTCACGGCACGGAGTTAGTGACTTATCTGTTCAAAACACTGGATGAAGCGTGCGAAATGTGGGTACGTGATGCTTCTAATCAAAGGTACAGAAGAAATCACTGCTGAAGGAGGGAATTGTTTTTACTTCTATAACTGTCAAACACCTGAATGGGCAGCAGTTCCCAGAACTTCACTCACGCTGAGCAGGCATATTTGCAGTTTGTGTGTTGAACCCTTCAAAAATCATTGTCAGCTCTTTCATATCAAAGAGTCATGGAATGGTTTGGGTTGGAAGGGATCTTCAAAGATCATCTCCTTCCAAGCCCACCCCATGGCAAGGACACCTTCCACTAGACCAGGTTGCTGAAACCCCCATACAACCTGTCCTTGAACACTTCCAGGGTTAGGGCATCCATCACTTCTCTGAGAAACCTGTTCCAGTGCCTTATCATCCTCACTGTAAACCATTCTTTCTTATATTCAGTTTAAATCTACTCTCAGTTTAAAACCATTGTCACTGTAGGTCTTGGTAAAAAGTTTTTGCCTTTTTTATAAATCCCCTTTATCTATTGCAAGGCCACAACAGGGTCTCCTCAGAGTTTTCTTTTCTCCAGGCTGGACAACCCCAACTCTCTCAGCCTGTCTCCACAGGAGAGGTGTTCTGTCTCTCTGATTATTCTAATACAAAAAAGTTTCTCATCTGCAGTAAACCTCCTATTTTCAGTCTCTAAAACCCAGACATCAAAGATCAAAGAGATTTTTGCACATGCAAAAGCATTTGCAAATCTCAGTAGCTGTATCACAATTATCTGTTAATAAATTTCTTCATCTGTCTTTTTTCTCCTCTTCTAATTTTCTGGTTAAAGGTCCAATATTTGGACATTTTTCACTGAACATCCTCCTAAGGACATTATTATTATGCTTCTGATATTTCAACCTTTGGATTTAAAAGAAATCAAAATGCTAATATTTTAAGGTGTGAGATGCAGCAAGTCCTTAGTCTGTTCTCAATCATAATACAATGAGTGCTGTGGTTTAAACAGTGTTACTCTAGCCTAGTTAAAGAGCAAGAAAAGGGGAATGAATTCTTTTTTCTGAGTTTTAATTTCTTTGAAGAGTGTGCCATTGCTTAGCTGTGCCTGTTCTGTCAGTTTGTTTCATGACTTATTTTACTCAAGAGAGCTAATCCACTTACTACTCCTGGGTACTCCTCTTCAAGAGACAGTGAGATACAGTTTGCAAGACAATTTGCTCCAGGGTCTATTCTGTGCAGACAGGATGGATGAAAATTTCACCAGAACTGTTCAGAAAGCTATAAAGGAACATTTACAAGTCAAATGATTCCCAGTCACTCACTTACAGAGGTCATGCACCTTTCCAAAATGTTATTAGAATGACTCCCTAGAATGTTTTAAGGTTTCTGGGGTATTTTGACTCTTTTTCTCATAAATAAAGATAAGACTGCCTTAATTATTGAAATACAGAGATAAGAAATTAAACTGTTAAAACCAAATTTCTTAGTTCAGCTGATGAACCACAAAGCTCAAAAACTAGTAAAAAAAGGGTGTTTTTCATCTTAAATTACTCTGAATAGATGAAATAAATCCCAGAGTACTGTATAATTTGCCTGTTAAAATATGGTCACAGAGCATGTTTGGGGTTTGTTGTTCTGTTTGCTTTTTGAGTTTTTTTTCTTTAATCTATAATTTAGGCCAATTACTAGCACAGGAAAAAAAAAAGAAAAATCCTGAAGGAATTCACTGAAGGTTATACTAAATGAGTGCATTTCTCTATTGTATCATCTTGTAGAAGTTCAGTAAGCGTGTGTGCACCTTTAGATTTTGAAATAGTACAAATCTATCCCTTCTGTTGGCCTATGGAAATATACCTACTGGGGCTTTACTAGAATATTCTAAAAATTTCTGTTCAGGTTCAATCATCTGTAGAGGGAGACAGTTTCTTACTTAGAGAGTTTTGTTTTATTATGCTTAAAGGAGGAGGTTCAAAGGTTCACTGGAAAGGTCACAAAGTGAGCCTTTGAGACATGGCAGAACAGTGAAGAGAAGTTTTTGGTATTCAGGACGTGGACTGGAGGGCATTTAAAAAAAAAAAAGTTAAAAACCCCAGTCTCTTGGAAGATGTGGCTGAGGTACTGAGGTACTACACTGTTCCTATAGAAAGATTACAATTTTCTGACTGAAAATTCTCACAACAATAAAGCCAACCACAGAGGATGACAGAAGCACTGTGAGTTCTCATTCACTCAAAACTCCCCTGAAATATTCCTAAAAGAGTCTTTGCTTGAGATGAACCTCAATGTTTACAATGATTGAGGAATAATATTTTGCATGCTATAGAATCTTCAAAAGGGATGATCCAACATTTCAATAACAATGCTATTTGCATCTATATATCTCTCTTCTACTAGAAATAATGGCATCTTGGGATTACCTAGCAAATTCACACTTTTAAAATATATGAAAATAATTTTCCCCATATATTTTTTTTAAACTGATAAATGGTTGGTAGGTGCAAAATACTGTCTGGAACCTATTGGCTGAGCAACTTCATAGGACAGATAGACCAATCATGATCTACAACTGATTCAAGATATTAATCATGTGCTTTTAATTGTTAGTTTCAATTCTTACATAGAGGCAATTGGGCTTTTTGTAATGTCTGGGATACTCCAACCATGTCATACGAAATCTTTGAACAAGGTATATTGCACGTTCTGAAACAAATACAGAAATTGGCTTGCATAACTTAATGAAAATGACAATATGCATAATAAGATTTGCTGAAGCTTAAGAAGATGAAGTATTTCATCTGCTCAGGGCAGAATGCCCAGAGTAAGATAGCATGCAACAATGCATATCATAAAAATAACTAATACAGTGTCCAAGAACAAAACTCTGACTTTTTTTATATTATTGAGTAGTACAAAAATACAGAATATGACAAGATGATATATTCAGAGAAACAAAGATTATCATAGCCATAATCACATTTGTTTATATTGACCATTTGGTTTTGTCAGCAAAATAAATAGTATTGTTTTCCAGTATTTACTTATAACTATATTAATACAGGTTAATAGCACAAAAACTATTCCCAACAAAACATTAACACAAGTGGGCCAACAATTACAAAAGCAGCATTTTTTCCCTGGTGATTCCACTTATGTAAATGCCTAAATTTTGATGTCATACCCTTGTGACCTGAACTCAAACCCTTTTGCTACAGTTTTGATTCAGCTGCCTAGAAACCAGTTTTCATTGACATTTGAGGGTCCTACCTTGCTTTGCCTGCAGCTACTGCTCTTAAAGATCCTCTAAGTCCCCTGCCATATTTTTCAGGCCTGTGTGAATGGCTTGGATGACTAAAACATTTCACGTAACAGCAGATCTGCAGGTTCAAGCAACTAAATTTATTCTGCATCATTTAAAGAGACTAACCCACTGGCTACTTTTTACAGAAGTTATGCCCTAAGAATATTTGAAAATGTAAAATAAAGAGTACAAATATTAAAAGACTTAAATGTAACAGTAAATTATTATTTGCAAATAAGAATACAAATATCAGCTATGGGAGCTCTCTACAATTAATGAAAAATGGGAATGAATATTTGCTTTTTCTTAATTGCAGAGCTTATCTGGTCTACAACACAGATAAATGAACTACAGAAAAGACATGATTTTAAGATTTTCATTCACTTTTATTCGTCTATAAAAAGAATTCCACAATAAATCTGTAATACTGAAGTAATTCTCAGTTAATCTTGAGTTCCTCTAAATTCTGAACTACTTCCCCAAAAGATAATTATATTTACACGCTGAAACTGAAATGCTCTTGAATTGTTTTCCAGCTTTTAGTTTAATTTATCCTTTGAGATTGACCTTTCCCCTTTTAGTCAGCTAGAAATCAGACACTAAAATCCAGGCTGGCTGCACTGGCTTCTCTCAATGGCAAAAAACACCCAATAAGAACCACTCATTTTATCAGATCAGGAGTTGTAGCACTTAGAGCTCTCAAGGTAGCAGAGGTGAATTGCATCATAAGCAAAAATTAGGGAATTGCAGCTCTTGAGTTATTTGCAAATTTTGAAGACAAGAAACATAACTTTGGAAGGGTAATTTCAGTGACCAAATGTTATATACACATCTTTCAGAATGTTTCAAAAGGTGTTTTGGGTATTGTTTGGTTTTTTGTTTGGGTTTGTTTGGGTTTTGGGGTTAATTAATAATACAAATAAGATATGAAAATATTTTGTATTTGTAGGCTCTGAAATTTAAGATCCAAGACATAACCTAAGGGGCAACTTATGATGAACAAAATGATAAAAAGGTATTTTTTACAATTATAATTCTGTATAAAACTCATAATGACAAAATAAAATGATAAATTCCCAACTTTCCATTTTCACCCCACTATTTCTCTTTTAAAAAACAGATTTTTTTTCAAATGCTTAAATATACTATTGAGAAATTGAAGTTTGATAAGCAGATTATCAAAGTATTTGATATTTGATAAAGTAGATTATCAAGTATTTTTGTATGATGAGTACTATGTATGGAAATATTTAGTAAAATGCATATACACAAGTAAGGATTTTTGCTTTGGAAAAGAGAGCTTTATAGATCTACCTGGAAATTCTAATTTGATTTCTTCAACTCTGTGGAATGTTAGACTGCTTTTACGTCAAATACGGAAACTGTAATTATTTCCCCATGTATAGAGATTCTAGAAACCTGAAAAATGTTGATTTTTTAAAAATGAATAAAGATAAATTTATCAATTATATGTATAAATTTCAATTTATAAATTCATAATATCTCAATGCTGCATTAAAATGCATGTAAATGATAAAGGTCTTATTTTAATAAAATGAAGTTCATGATAATTAAGTTCTATATTTGAGGTCAACATAAACATACACTTGAAA
Source organism: Eulacestoma nigropectus (assembly GCA_013397775.1). NCBI lineage: Eukaryota > Metazoa > Chordata > Aves > Passeriformes > Eulacestoma > Eulacestoma nigropectus. The sequence goes on along the minus strand of VZTE01000869.1, from coordinate 1,230,608 downwards.
GAATATACCTTATATGTAAAGGGAAATGGAATTTTTATAATGTGTCCTTCAGTACAATACACTCTTCGTTTTCATGCAATTGCCCATCATTACACATGAAAAAGATAATCACATTCCCTACGAAATTTTGAAAGTCCTTCTCAGGCACTTTCCAGCTCCAATATTACAATGTCTCCTTCTTTGTCAGCACCGCATTAATATCAAAAATAATCGCTCAGGAATTCCCAATCCAATAAAAGTTTCGTTATAGTGCATCTGCATTAAGTGCAGCAGTCAAGCCTGCTCAGCTAATATTTTTATTTAAAATTAATATTTTATGTAAACAATATTAATAATTGCTTTATGAAGTAAATATTCTGAAATGTTATAAAAATAGAGCCTGACAGGCATTAGATATTTTCTTCAAATCCAATGAGTATTGAGTCAGCTCCATACTTTGTATTTTTTATTTGAAAAGCAATGAACATCAGAAGACAGATATTATTATATATCATTAATTGTTAGCTAACTATTTAATTACTTTAAATAAGCAGGTAAGACAGCATTCTCATTTAAACTGAAGACTCATTACATTGGTATTCTGTGTAAAGGTCCCCCAGAGAAAATGAAGGTCAGGACTTTAATCTACAATACAAAGAGAGGATAGACTAATTTTTCATAGCATAACAGGTAAAAGAAGTAGGCATATCCTTCCTACAAACATGGAGTACCACTGTAGAGCTGTTTGTATTTCTTTTTACCTTCTGAATCGGTTACTCCCACTCCAGACTGCTTTACTGGTTCTTGTCCATTCTGGCTCATCTTCCCTCTGTTAAAAGATATGGTGATTGTTGTCAATAAAAGCATATCGAGGTGAGAGCTAAAACAATGATGCACTTAAGCCAACGAGGCTTGGTTCTTTTAAGAATATTATCTTTTTCTCTTTTGAAAGCAGCTGCAATCACACCTTGCTAAGCCTTTACATTCTTACCGAATGGGTCCATCACGTGCTGTCTGCTACCTGCCCCACAACAGTCTGGGGCTACATATCTTCTCTTCTCACTTTATCTTGTCAGAGTCAACAATGAAATATATAATAAGCAGTCACAGAAATTGATATTTGGTCTACAATACCATTACTTCAAAGGTAAGACAAATTTGTGGTTGTTATCTTCTTAAATGATTGCTTTACTTTACAGTTTCGATTTAGCATAAGAAACAATTCTGAAGACTTACATTAATCTTAAAGTAAAGTGAGTGAAATAAACCATGCTCTGGAGTTCCCTATTTTCCTGCATTTTATGTAGAAAGAACCTGCATTAGAATCTTGATGTCTATTTTTAGGCAATGAAAGCTAGGTAAAATACAAGCTATTTTTAAACATAAATGTTACAAGCTCTAAGGCATGATTACAATCACTCTCAAACATTTGTGCTTCTAGTTTTCTTTTTCCCTTAAGACTTTGAATGCTGTGATTGAAACTATAAGGCATTATCTTCAGTTGCATATGATTCCTTGGGGGTTTAAGGGTCATCACTGTTCTTTGCTACCTGTCAGCCAGCTTCATGTCTGAAGTTGTTTAAATTGATAGGGAACTAAAAAATTAGTATAAAATCACAGTTTTTGAAGTGATTTAATATTCAGTTTTAACTGAAAGCTATTATTTTCTTCTTCTGTAGGTAATGCTTCATAGATTATTACAAATATGATACAAGAATTATTTGTCCCAAGGGTTATATTCCTTATATCTCATTCAATTGCTTTTCACCTTTGCATTCAAAATGAATTTAATTTTACAGACATTGTACTGCTATAAAGAGTTACACAGGACAAAAGCATAGAGAATCTGGTCTCTATCAGAGATAAGAATATGAGTAGCTTTCAGAGATATTACAACTGGATAATAAGAGTATTTTAAAAAAAATCCAGAATAGAAAGACTTTACAAGATATATATTTAGATGTGTGTAACTGTATATAATTATTAATTTCCCTTGAGAGTTATAGCTATTTAATACTGGCAAGTATTCTAATTAGTTACCTCATCAAGCAATTCCCATGGTGTCACTATTTAATTATTTTATTTTGCTTCAAGACTAATTGTTCTTGTGGTTAAAAGCACTTGGACTAAATTAAAGAGTTTAGAATTCAGCATATCCAACAATTTCTATTGATAGACCAGAAACTTAGTCTAAACAGGGAGCTTATAACCAAAAAGGTTTTTAAATGCCAAGATACTTAAATATATTTAGCCTACTTAATACTTCACATCCAAATTGTGAGCTGTGGTCTTATGGGTGTGCTGAATTACAGTACAAGGTCAGAGTCCCTGAAGTTATTATCAAGCCAGTGTGAATGCAAATCTTGAGTAGAATTTCAATCATACATATATTCAGATAATTGACTTTTTATACAGAATTCAAAATTGAAACAGTTATCTGTTTTAAACATTCTCTACATGAATGATCTGATTGTAAACAGTTATTTTGTCATTCATTTTCATTACATTACTATGTAAAGCCTTGGAGACCAACATGAAAAATGAAGCAGGTCCTGTCTGTATAAATTTCCTGTGTAATTTTAAAGACTCTGTCTAATACCAGCATATAAATAACTTACTTTAAAATGCCATAATAAAAAAAAAAATAGTGCAGCCATAAAAAATAAGAGACGTATATATTTTATTTAATTAAGTAAAATTCATGAGAACAAATTGCTATAAGAGAAAATCTGAAGCTGTAAAGACTTCCTTCTGCTTTTCAGTGGAAGTGGGGCTGATTTCAGGCTTAAGAGACCAATGAGTCTGTCAGCCAAATAGCAAGTAGCTGTAGGTACTGTCACATTGCCAGTCAATACACAGAAAACGATGTTTTTTGGACTCAAATTTGGCATGCGTGAACTGAAAATTTCTGTTGAAAGCTCCATCTTGTGTTTCTGTGCACAAAGATTTTATGCATCTTTGCTTTTCTCACTAGGAATGATAGCTCAATATTTTTCTTTTTCTTTTGAGGTTGTCAAAGACTATTAAAGATCATCTTTTTTCCCCCTCTTTTAGCCTAGAGAAACATAAGTGAAAAGTCCAATGAAAATCAAAAATTGGCGCCCTACAACCTCAGCTCACATAATCCTCCTAGATTCTGAAGGTCAGACCGAAGTCTTAGATTTATCTCTATTTTCCCTTCAGTTACTAACAAGCTGTAGACAGATACCATTTGGCTTTATTTTTGAAAATGATAAATACTCAAAAACACCATAGTCCTAGAGAATTTTTACTTCAAGTTTTTTCTAGGAAGCTTATGTCTTTTGTGTCTAATAGTTCACAACTTCAAGGGAAAAGCAAAAAAATTTTGTTCTAGAGAAAAATATTGAACAACTGTTGCAGGTAATGAATGGACAATGACCACCAACTAATATTTTGAGAACATTCAATCTATAAATTTTTTTTCTGTCCAGAATCATTAAGCTGATCAGAAGTCACTTTGTCCTATTAGGGAATATAAATGAAATTGCCAAATGGCAGTGCATGCTGACACAGTTGAGGGGAAAAAATCTTGGCAAAACTTTCCTCTGTGGAGTACTTAACTGGGTAAAAGATTTTGAAAATCAAAGAATTTTAGAAGATCATTACACTGATAGTAGCTGGATAATTCCTACAGGGACTCTGTACCAAAAAGCTGTTTCCAGCCAAGAACTGAGAAATTCTACTGAAACTGCTAAAAATTTGGGAAAAGTTGGGCTATATCCAGAGCATGAATTCCACTTGCACTAGTAACACCTCTTTATAGAAGGAGGAAAATCTGCAGACTTAAACTAATCTTTCTCAATCCTACAATAATTGTACTTTTAAAACATAAGTCAAGCCCATCTCTACACACTTTCATCAAAGGCTGAGACTAGCACATCTCTTGTGTGACAGGAAGAAATTCATGAGGTTGAGGCAGAGGTTTGGTTGGTTATTAACAATTCAATGGACAACAACGCAGAATAAAAGTATGAACTCTGGGGAATTCTCCCCAGTTAGCTGCTATTTTACTGTGTAACTCAAGTCTGCAGAGGACACTACATAACAAAATGACTGGCAAGTGAAAGTGCTATAAATTTTGCATGGAGGATACACTATATTAAAGGAAAAGCCTTACATTCTTGGGATGGGAAACAGATTATTCTCTCCCGTGGCACTGCTGCTGCCTTCGCTATCCATGCTGTATCCACTGCCAAAACTACTGGCCGATGAGCCAGTGGAGACAGAACTTTCTGCAGGTCGGTGATTAGTAGACCTTGCTGTACAGGGTAGGAACAGTGGGTTACTAAAACACTTGTCAGACATCAATAACACTGACATTAAGAAAATGTAATTTATCAAAATCACATGCTGCAAACACTTTCATTTTTATATTTTACATTCAAATATTGCTTTATCGTCTTTTGCAGAAGAGGTTTTTTTTCATATGGAATAAGGTGTTCTAAACCAAATAGTACCCCACCATATTGTTTTCTTCAGTCATGCTAATTGTTCAAATCAACAGCCTGAAGGAAAAAAAAAACAATGGGATAGAATGATTAACACTGCTTTTCTGATTAAAGTGACAGAAAACCAGTTATTCATCTGAAACATTTCATATGATAATTTTGTACAAATGAAAGCCCCAGTAGGCCTTCCTCATATTCCTTGTGAAACATTCTTTGCATTTGGTGATTTTGAGCAGAGAAGTTTGCACAGATGTGTATGCACACAATCTATAGTCACAGAGAATAAATCCCCACTCCTCTTCAGACATAACACAGCTATACATTATATTTCTCAACTGCTCCCGCCCATCTGGATCTCACTTACTACATGCATAGAATTTTAATGAACATATTTTGATGGGAGATGCCTTAATCTAATTTAAGACCATTTAGTGTTAGTATAGCATATGTTAGTTTTACTTCAGATTGCCTTATTTTGTGTTCTGGACATTACTGAACTACATGAACAAATTGTTCAGTATTTGGCATTTAGCAAGTTGAGAAATATAAATGAAAAAGGACACAGTGACATTACACATAGTAATTAATACAGGAACAATAGAGTAACTATTCTCATATTGAATAACACAATTGTCTGGGAATATTAATACAGATTTGGGGATTTTCTTGCTAAATGTCCTCTAATGCTGTCGATATGCTTCATCTACTTCAACATACTGAGCATATACACTTAAGATAGAAAATATTGTTTTGCAAAGTTTTTTTTTTTATGAAGACTTAATGAGATTTTATGTTATTTTGCTGAACTGTGAAACTCCTATGTAGGCAGTTAAAAGTGATTCTTCCTTAAACAATAAATTAGTCAAGTATCTAACTGGAAATTTAATAAGAGCCAGAGCCCCAACAGTGTCTTGCTTTAAACTGGCAATCAATATTCTTTATGCCTGACAAACTGAATAATATTTTTAGTGAAGACTGCTGCATGCTGCCTGATGTGGGACCAGGAAGCTGAGTGTAACTCCTTAAACATAATGCAAAAGCAGGTGAGTAATTTGAACTAGAAGCAATGAATAAAGCAATTCTTGTATCATCAGTTCTTGGGCAAACTTTGAGTTAAGACAGAACTCTTACTCTCCACAATAATACTATTGTTCAAATCAACAGCCTGAAGGATGGTAAACCTTCACTGGTAAACCTAGCTGTCACATAACTTTTTTATCTTTTCAACTCTATTAGTCTCCTTGTTCCAATATGGCCCACAGCCAGAAGTGGAATATGTCAGTCTATGTTGTTTTCAGATAAAATTATTCTTTAGCTGAATTCCATGATTTTATACATCGATCATAGGCTGCCTTCTTGGATGTAAATACAAAGGAATAAATTTTAAAATCATATTGTTATTAGCAGATACTCTCAGTATCTCAGCTGGAGAAAAGGCACCCATGTTTTTCCAGAGAGACAGCCAGCTGGGGTGGCTGTGTGCAGTGGTGGCTCTTTCACTTTCACCTGGCGGTACTGTGAGAGAATTCCTATGTCTGTGGTGACGTGCCAGTGAAATGCTGCTGAGATATGCTGGGCAAGAGTGAGACTTCAGAGGTGAGAGGTCTATCTCTCCCTAATTACAGGGTATTATTGCCAGATGACCTGTATTCAACAGAATTGTGGCTCTCTCGTGCCTGTCCCAAACTAATTCATAACCTCAGTTCTCATTGTGTTTGCATGACCTGTATGTCTCCCAAAGTTTTCTGTTTGGAACTCTGAGGGTTCCTTTAGGTTAGGTTGTTTTGTTGGCTTTTTTTTTTTTTTTTTTTTTTTTTTTTTTTTTTCTTTTGTTTGAAAA